>JAOTQJ010000011.1:8134860-8152700 GCA_025642045.1 Solanum sejunctum | reverse complement strand
CTTTTCATTGTCATGTTGTCTTGTGTGATTATCCACATGTCACATGTTACCTATACAGCCCTACAGCTCCAATATTACTGCCACCAAAACAATCATTTCAAAGGTAATTGAAAGATACAGTATACAGTTAATGGGTGGAGACCGAGGGGGTTCGAAAAGAACCTAGCATAGGGACGATCCCAATACAGTACTACGGGTGGAGCCCGAGGGGGTTTAGAACGAACCGAGCATAGAGACGATCCCGATACAGTTTACCACTGATCAATTGGTCATTTGATTACAGATGTGCATAGATTTTACAGTACAAATTTTACAGTAAAGGTAAAGTGATATAACGAACATAAAGTACATGATTCTACAGCATAACTAAGGGTGGTCCCTGATCTTCCACAGATGCATGGTTTCATTTAAATTGTTACTTTATATACAATATATCCTGCCTTACATACTTAGTAAATTATCCCGTACTGATGTCCCTTACGGGAGACCTGTATTTTATGCTGCAGGTGTAGGTGCTAGTAGATCTCCCCAGTAGGAGTACAGGATATTCAGCTACTGTCATCAAGCTCCAGGTTGCTTTGGGACTTTGTACATGTCTAGAGTTTACATATTTTTGTTGAACAGTTTATTGAGGCGGGGCGTGTCCCGACCCTTGTTAGATGTTTTTCTTTATTTAGAAGCTTTGTAGACTATGTAAAGCACATTGAAGCCATGTCTCGCACTCTAGACAGCGTGGCCCCAACGGCCTAGTCATATGCATTTCCTTTTGGCTTGTTATCACTGTTTATTTTCTTAAAGGCATGTCAAACGTAGAAACCCCTTATAATATGTACAGAATGCATATAGTTACAGGTTGATTTTCCCGAGCCTTATCGGCAATGGGTGTCGGTCCGCCCTATATGACTTTGGGGCTTGACAAAAACATGCCTCGAAATGCCTAAAATTTAATTTCCATATATCATAAAATTCATTTTTTATTTTAAAAATCTGACTTCATATTTGTGATCAGGGGGTCAAAATTAGGTGAAAAAGGGTCTAACCCCGATTTAAGAGTGAAAGATTAGCAATTATAAATTTTTAAGTGTCGAATTCCAATGAGGTTTACGCGTTCTCTCCGTGACCCACCCCCTCCGTGATGCGCCAAGGGTGCCCTTTAGTGTTATTCCTTCTCCGCGTCCCTTTCGTGACACGGAGAGGTACATTTTGCCTGACAGTGCTTTCCTGTGCGACTCAAAATATTCTAAGTGTTGGGCCTAAGTTTTCCAAATGTATTTTTATCTATACTTAGCCAAATGTTACCCTTATATCATTCTAAATATTTTCCAATACTCCCCAAAAATATTTAGCCATATTTTCACTCCAAAATTCAAGACTCAAAACCCTCATCCGAAACTAACGATTTTCTTCAAGCTTCAAGCCTCCATTTTCAACTTTAACCAAGAACTTCTCTAAAGCTAGGGTATGTGGTGTTGAACTATTAGGTCCTTCCACCCATAGTGCCTAAACCCTCTTTTTTCTAATATTGCATGACTTAAAGTTGATTTTACATGTGGATCTTATATATTGAGAAATTTACTGCACAGTAATTTTAGTTTATGAAAGTATGGTTGTTTTAGCATGTTTTGAGCTCTAAATCTTGGATCTAATATTGGATTTGATGAGGGGTTTTGATGTGAATGTCTTGGGGTGTTGAAAAGTGTCGATTAATGGTTTTACTATAGATTTTCTTGCTTGATTTCAGCTCTAAATTGCATGGTCTTTCACCCCCATTACACACCCTCAAGGTGTTTGATAAAATATTCGGTTATGTTTTCTTGAGGAATTGAAGGTCAAGGCATGAGATATGATATGATTGATGTTATGATGATGAAATGAGCTTATGTACATGATATATATGTTCTATATAATATGTTACATTAGACCATGCCCGATCTGGTGGGTATAAGAGCCCGGATAACCATATGAAGGGTATGTACCTAGCCACCATGGTGTCCAAGTGTGAATGGCATCAACCATGTGAGGGGTATAGTAGCTTGCCACCAGGGTGCCAGGTGTGAATGGCATCAACCATGTGAGGGGTGTAGTACCTTGCCACCAGGTGTCTAGGTGTGACTGGCACCTTCCAATCATAGTTGGGATTCTATCTTGGTCTCTTCTACACATATAATATCTTATATGAGTATGAGTTGTTGAAAGCATATTTTACTTATGCATTGATCATATAAGTCATATTGCTATACTATGCCAATTGTCTATATTTATGCATTTTACCTATGATGTCTATCTTTTGTTGCATTTCATCCCACAAACCTAATATATTCAAACATACTAATGCATACTCTTGCTTACATGATATCACCATGTAGGGACCCGCGCTCAAGTTAATCATCCTCCTCCTCTATGTGGCTAGTCGGTGCTATTCCAACCTTGTTGGTGAGTCCTCCATTTCGGGGACCTTAGTCTATGTTGCTATTATCCATGTATTGAGACACTTTCTTATGTTCTATTTTGACTAGGAGGGTGAGCGCAGTTACCTTGTCTTGGCCCTCACTCTGTCTATGTATTTAGAGTTGTTTGTTGGACAAGATTTTGATGTTTTGGCAAGTTATCCCTTAGCCCCTTCGTCCCTTATGCTTGTTTTATGTCTTTTACATACTTTCGCGACCAATGATGTGTAATGATAAGTTGAGAGGCTTGTTTAGGGTTCCTTCGGGTTCCCCATTCGTCGTGTCACGTCTAGGCCCTAGGCTTGGGTTATGACATGATTTCAACACGGAAGCTGAATATGTTTTTGCTTTTGAGGCGGCTAAGGAGGTTGTTTGGCTCAGAAACTTCCTAAAAGAGCTTGGAGTGGTTCCCTCAATTGAAGCATCAATTACACTTTATTGTGATAATAATGGTGCGACTGCAAACTCAAAAGAACTACGTAGCCATAAAAGAAGTAAACACATTGAGAGGAAGTATCACTTGATTCGTGATATTATGCAAAAGGGTGATGTGAGAGTGCTGAAAATTGAGTCGAAGAACAATTTGGTAAACCTATTCACAAAAGGCTTACCGCATAAGGTGTTTGACAAGCATGTAGAAGAAATGGGTATTAAGATTGTGAATGCATGATATTTCGTTGTCAATCTTTGGCTATAATCTCTTCAACAGTGTTTCTTAAAGGTGCTAAAACCTCTACCACAGCGTCTTTAGCTTCCAGCTCGATATGTCTTAATGCCTCTTGAGATAATTTCTCCCCTAATCTGAGATGGATGATCAAAGATCCCTCTCCACCAAATCCAATTTGACGAGTAAGAACCTCAAAGTTGTGTTTCAAGGGGAAGAGCATGGGTGTGTTCGTCATTTATTCGTTCCTGAAAATTGTAAGCATGATAAAAGAATCAATTAAAAAAAATCTCCTAATTCCAATTAGGAATTCATAAAGGTTCCTTCGCTGGCCTTTTTTTTATGAGTCTAAGTGGGAGATTATTGGGATATACTATTAACCATGTATTTGTGTTATAGTATTTTATTTTAATCTCTTATAAGGACTTGGTACATTATTTTATTTATTATAATAAAAAACTTTATTTGAATACTTTATTACGTATACATGTGTGTTCATATCTTATATAGTAGATTATTTTGCATATTGAGAAATTTAGCTCATACGCGAAAGGATAAAATTATCGGTTTATATAGGTTAAAATTAATATGTTTACGGTCAAAGATGAGGTAGGACAAACATCTAGGTGATCGTAGTACAAGATTAAATATAATTTGATCTTAATTGTGGAAATGATTGAATTCCAATTTCTTATGCTAATACATTTTGTATGTATTCAACGGACCAATTTAAAAATTTTATGTATGTTCTCAATATTTAATAAATAAATTCTCTTATATATTGCATCTACTTATACTCTTAATCTTGATATAATTATTATGAACTGTGTGGTTTGTTAAATTATTTTAATCCATTAAAAGGTGAGACTTTTGATGAGTCAATAAATTCCTAACGGGTTGAATAATTACAAATAACATTAGTGAAATAATGATTAGTTGATAGAACTGTGTTTCGATCTCGAGTTGAAGACACCACTTTATGGCTACTTAACAGTTTTCACGTGAAAACTTTGTAGATGGACTTTTATATCCGTCACGTGAAATAAATTAAATATAAAAGATAAAGGATTAATTTAGTCAATAAATTAAATTTTTTTAGAAGATTTAATTTAATTGATTGGTATCGATAATTCTAACACGGGTTAAATAAGATGCTAGATTTTAATGTTAATATTGAGGAGTGCAATTACATATTTTTAGTGGAATAATATGTAATTTTTTACGATATGACTAATTTATTCTTTTGATAATTATTATCGTAAATAGAAACCTCAGTTAAGTGTATCTTCGATCCCTACTATGCCTCATTAATTAGTCAGTTTTGAGAAAAAAAATTTGAAATAAAATCAGTGGGTTTTATTATATATATTAAAACACTACTTTATAAATATTTCAAATTAAATAAAATATCAAAAACATTTATTTTTTTTTTGGAAATAAAATCAGTAGGTATTATTGTAAAACAATATACTGATTTTGAGAATTTTTCAAATTGAAAAGGGGGAAAAACGTTTTTACGATTTATGGGGTATTAAATACATTAAAGTAATTTCATCTTCTACGGTCCAAAGATGAAATATTTTTTTCTTTTAATGGAGGAATAAAAATAGTTAGGGGTTTTGATTGGGTCTTCATTTGGCCCTTAATGACCCTCTAACCATTGTTTCTTTGTGCTCTTCTTCTTCTGAAATTGAGTATATAAAGAGAAGTCCTCCTGCAGAGAAAAAGACACAGAAACAAAACACAAATCCACAAACTTCTTCAATCACTTGCCCACACAAGTGTTGGCTAGGAAATTGATCAGAAAATAGTAGAAGAACAAAGTCCTGGACTAACACGTTGACTATGCGGACGTTGAAGGAGCAATTGTGGAAAGCTTCAACAGGTAAGTGATTCTACTAGAATTTAACAAATTCATGATATAAGTGACATTGTATTACGATTATGTAAGTGTTTCGATCTTGTTTGTTGCTTCCGTTGCCCAATTTCTAACATCTACTCCACAAGATCCTCTGAGGTTTCAAATGAAAAAATTGTACGAATGGAGCCCATTCAATGGAATCGAACCACCAATTGATGTTCCAATTTTGGTCTAACCTCCTCCAGATGCTTTTCCACATAACCTTAAGAATTTAGCTTTTAACGGATATTTCTTTTTGGCATGGAAGGATTTGAGAATTGTTGGTAAATTACCCAAAGTTAAGGTCCTTAAACTATCAAATCATGCCTTTTTTGGCTAGGACTGGTAAGTAGTTGAGGAAGGTTTTCCTCGCTTGAAGTTCTTGCTCCTGGATGAGGTATACATTCGGTACTGGAGAGGTAGTAGTGATCACTTGACAAACCTTGAACGACTTTTTCTTAGAGATTGTCGTTATCTGGATTCTATCTCTTTAGAATTTGCAGATATAACCACACTTCATGACTGTCAACAATCTGTTCGGAATTCCGCCAAGCAAATTCAACAGGACATTCAAGACAACTACGAAAATTCTATAGGTCCATACCCATGATCTTTTGTAAGACATCTTCCTTGATTTACTTCTTATAATTGTTTCTTGTATTTGTGCTTCTAAATTATATATGCTAAGTAAAATTTCACAAATTCAACAAAAGTTGTTTACGCTGTCAATGTACACGTATGATTTGAATCCTTCCTATATTTGTGTAACTTGTTATACTGCATGTCGGCCCTATCCTTGACTTTGAAAATGTAAACATTTCATTTTTCATCTTTTGTAAGACATCTTCTTCCTTGATTTCGTTTTTGATATTGCAGCACCAGATGAAGATGGTGATGGTGGTTGTGATGACGACGACGACTACTGGAATAGGTTCCTGTGTAATTTAGTAATTCCAATTTTCAATAAGTTTTGTTTAGTAAGATAGGACATTAAATTTTTATTGTTATTATTGGAGATAAGTATCAAAAACACATTTAAATATATTAGTTTAAAAAATACATCTAAGTGGTGTATGTAATACACTCTTTCTTTTATTGGAGAAAACCTTGTCATGTGGCATACCACAGAGAAAAATAAAATAAAATATTAATATTAGTTAAAAGTAAAATATTAAAGTATAAATATTCTTCCAAGAAATATTTTTTTAAAAAAATAAAATTTGAAATATTTTTTCTCACTTACTCCACTGCCCACAAACCCGCGTACCCCCCACCCATCCCCTAACATTTCCCATCCTTTTATTTTTTTATGAAAACTTGCCCCCATAGTGGCTTTCTTAAGCCCCCCAGATGTGCCTGCCGGTAGAAAGATATATAAAATATTTTTTAGAAGTTCAAACTCTAGTCCTTACTCCTAATAAAGAAATTGATATTTTTTTAAATAAATAATAATCCATCCCATACCTGTCTCTAATCTTCTGCTCCTAATTTATTTATTTTTTATTAGATATGTATACATATTTTTAGAAATATATTTTTTCTACTTGTTTATCGAATATAACAGAAATAAAAAACTTATAAAAAAATTGCGACAAATAAGGAATAATTTTCTAAAAATAATTTTTAAAAAAGTGGAGGATTGAGTGGTAGAGTAGAATTTTTTTCTAAAAAAAATTAAAATAATATCTATATTATTACTTTAAGAGGGAGATGAAGTAAGAATATTTTTTAAAAAATTTATAATTTTTGTTTGGAAAGGGGGGGGGGGTTAAGGTGAGAGGCTTACTATAACTAGTTATTTAGATTTTCTATTAGCGGCTTTAACTATAAGCTCAACTCTATTTATTGGTCTGAGCAAGATACGACTTATTTAAACTGAATATTCACGTTTTTTCCCTTATGGCAGATTCGAAAAGTATCCCAAGTGGTGGGGTTGAGTAAGAAAAATATTTTATATTTTATTTTATAATATTTTTTGAAATAGTAATACTGTAATATTTTATTTTAACTAATACTATAATTTATTTATTTTTTGTCAAGGTAGAATGTTTTGTCCAAGTGTGATGTGGCATTTTTTAAAAAATAAAAGAGGGAGTGTAGTACACACATTATGGTGAAAGTAGAATAAAAGATAGATGTGCGTTTCTCAAATTAATAAGTGATAGTTTAGGTATGAAACTCACACTTCAAATAGTTTATGTATGAAATTCAAAAAAAAAAAGAATAGTTTAGGTGTGTTTTTGATATTTATCTCTAAATTAAATCAATAAAGCATATTATGTAGAAAGACAACAATAAACTATCAATCACTTTCATAAAGTCACAAATAAAGTAGCTCCTTAAATCATGATTTATGTAATGCAAGAAATATCCTTTCATCATTACGAATTCATAACTAAATGAGAAAATCTTTCACCATTATTCATGTGTGAGAAATTTTTCTCATTTATTTATTTTTTCTTGAAAGTCATCATTAAAGTATAATTCATCATTTTCATAAAGCATGCATGAAATTGTTGTCAAATCAAGAGCATAACTCATAATTAAAATTAGGATAAATTGCATGGGTTCATAGAAAAATTATCTTTAAATAATGTATTTCAAGTAATTCATACACAATCAAGAAAAATAATTTCAATTGAATCATAATTGAAACAACAATAAAAAATCACATGAACGGTAGATGAAATTAAGAAGAATTTGAATTAAAAATCGTGAAATGTTTTGGGCTCCATGAATGAATACCCATATACCTTGGATGAAATCTAACCTTGAATTCTTGAAATCCTAGTTTGAGGAAGAAGATGACCTTAGGAGAGAAATTCTTGAGGGACTTTAGGTCTTGAGTGAATGAGAGGGAATAAGGGTGAATTGTAGTACAAAATCAACTATAGGGCTCAGGAAAAGCTTAAAAATAACATAGTTTTACTATTAAAAGTATAGAAAATGTTTAAAATACCTTTGAAAATAATTGACAATAGTGACCACGGTATGTGAAAGTTCCCTCGTGAAAATCGAGGGTGAAATCTGAGCCTCTGAATTTTTCCACGACCAGGATCTACAAATCGTGAAAACTTCTATGATTTATAGATTTCCACTCGTACTATTGAAGTCCAAATCCAAACTTTCTTAATCTAAACTCTACAAAAAGGTCTACAGCTCATGGTTCCTTTCACGAGCCGTAGAAACCCCTTGTGAACTTCCTTATCAAAATTATTTCGAACGTTGGTGGTTTAATATGAACCCTTGCATGGTTCGTAGAAGAGACCATAGTTCATCCTATTGGCCCGTATAAAGGCTTATATTTCAGAATCCTCTTCTACAACCTTATTCTATGAGTTGGTAGGTCCTTATACAGCTCGTAAATGGTCTCTTCAAAAGCACCTGAGATTTAAAAAAAATAATTCAAGTCTTAGGACCCCTTGTTATACGGCCTGGAGAACATTCTATAATCCATACATAGGGCTCGTAGAACCAGTGTAGCAGGTTAGATGTGCACTTTTCTTTCTTCATTTTGACTTTGAAAATTCCAAGATGCTACACTCTAGTATCTCATCATCTTCTCTGATCTTTACCTAGCTCTATTTTCATAGCAGTTGAAGCAAGACACCTCAATCTTTTAACTCCAGAATAGCAGCAAATCAAGGAATTGGATTTTCTGTCAATGCCGAAATGGGGGTTCTTCTCTTTTGCCATTATCGATGTTGGAGAATACTTTTTTGCCTTACATCTGATTTTGATTAGCCTAAAACATCTGTAATCACCAATAGTGTTCTTACTTTCAACCTCCCGACTTACTCTAAGCGTTCAATGGATTTGTTTAATTAGTTTAATACTTGTAATATTACATCTAATTACAAATTCTGATATCTCATTAACTTCTCTTTAAATAGGATATAAGATCTGAGTTGGTTTTCAATTAGACAATAATGAACTAAAGTATAATGGAGGATAATTAGATATCTTTTATGATTGTTTGGAGGCATATTTGTCCTTTTCGCAATGTCCAAAATAAGTTGGTGGTTCAATTTCAAGAGTGACCGAAGATTTCTTCTATTTTTTGGTGATAAATTCAAGAGAGTTAATTCCTTATATTCATCTGCCAAAACCTCGAACCTATAAGATTTAACAGCATTAGTTGATCATATTACCTTAGTTAATCTTCAACCTGCTTAAGCACTAGAGTTTTGCATCATTTTAACATAAAGCCATAGGTTGCTACTTCAAAAGGGCGAAAACAAAATCCATTTCCAGCATTGTCAATAACAGGAAAATTTGGTGAATAACGAAAAGATGAACTTAAATGTAAACATAAACAGTCTGGGGGTGGGGGTAGATGCCCCACACACTAAACCAAAGATTAAAGGTGTTCTATCAGAACAAATGGTTTGGGCGTTCCCTGCCTGGAAACTTGGCGTGCCAAGATACAGGTGACAAGACACTAATTATCCAACTGGATCTCAAGCATCACAAATCCAAATAACACACATGACAGGATATTGTCACTAGTTGACAATGCGACAAACCAGAGAAAGAAATATGTGTGGTATATTCCCAAACTTATTTTAATCAATATCTATATTTACTCCCTGATAACTAATCCTTCTGTATGATCTTCCGCAAACCCCCATTGCAGAACTTTTAGGCGGATATATTAACTGCCAGGATATCTACTTAAACATTTAATAGTTGGACACTGCTCATCATGGCATGTAGCAGAACTTGGTACGAGAGATCTACTATAAGATGGATTGACTAGCTTCTCATCCATTGACTGCATAAAGCAACCCACCAAAATATGATATACCAACCATGCAAGTTTCATACTTCCAAAGCTTCCAATTGCTGCACCTACTGACCTCAGTCTATCTCATCCAGTCTGGAGAGCTAGCACAAACTGCATACACCCCAAAAAAGTGTGAGAAATCCATTGCTTTCAGCTTTGATGTGGTCTCCCCTCGATTGCATGAGAATTTTGAAAGGGCAAACTACTTCAATACATAAATAGGGAATTAAACTTTAATTACCTCGAGGTACAAACAGAAAAGAAAGTGGGTGGGAAATTTTAAATTGGAATTCAATAGCTTAAGGATAGGACATATCATAATTGTTCAGGGCTTCCAATAAGAAAAGCATAGGAATCACATTCTAACTCTACATTAACCCCAGCCCCAATAAATTTTCAAACAAACAGGAAAAGAAATGTCTTAAATACTATTACCAAAGCTTACACAGACAATCAGCCCCGCACACAGCTATTAAGTATGCTCACAGAAACTACTCTAGGAACAAAAGAAAACAGTGAGGAACTTCCTCAGTAAGCTACCCAGACAAGGCCGTATTTTCAGGATTTAAAAAAAAATCAAAAGTATGTCTACTCAAATGCACAGTGGAAGACCAAGAGAAACAAAGAGAGATGGGAGGAAGGAGGGCGGCAATACCTGCTTGACAGCAAGTGCCTGCAACACTCCAAGAACATCCATGCTGCAAGAAAACCTTAATGACCTCGGCCATACAGATAGTTGAACGTCATCGCAACAGGCCTCTGGACATCGCGTCACAGTAACTGTTAACAACCTAGAAAAACATGAGCTGCCAACTGTAAGAATTATAAAATACAGGGGTAGTAAAGAACAAAATATGGGCTGTTTGGTCAAGGTAGTTCTCCTATAAGGTAAAAGGATTTTACCATCTAATCTCTCATATCCATATCACACAAAGAAACGGCATTCCCATAGAGACTGTCCTTGATGCTGCTGAGGCAGTGCAACAGACTGTTGATTTATGCTCTTGAGTTGCTGAGGATGCTCCTGGTACATTGTTAATTGTTCAGATGTCTGGTAGTCTTCCTGACCTTTCTGGTTCCCTGATTGTACATGCAGAGAGTTTACCGGAAAGCTTACCCTCTCATCTGAGCTACTGGTCTTGCTCGTGGAGAGGTAGTTTTGCGCTGAATGATTAATCGAGTTATTAAAACCAATGCTCCGATGTGATGAAGACAACTGATATCCATCCAGCCAGCTATAGTCATCCATAGGAGGAAGAGCATGCTCATTCTTCACAGTAATGGCTGATGAAAACTCATCCATGACTTTGGGAAGAACAGAACCAAAGCCTGGAGGTGGACCCAGATGCCTAACAGGTCTGCTGACTGGATTTTTCTTTATGCCTGTTGACATGACTGATGGAGATTTAATTGACATGCTGTCAATAGCAACTACTGAGGATGAAAGTGAGCTGAGGTTAGACGGGATAGCAGCAGCTGGAACCTGTGCGGGATTATTATTTGCTATGCTAAAATTGACGGACTGTGAAAAAGGGATCGAATATGGTGCAGGTGGAAATACTCCTGAATGATCTTGTAACTCAGATTTTATAGTCAGACCATTTCCCATCAAGTTCAAGCTAGCAAACCCATTCATAACAGCACCCTGTTTGACAGACCATATTGATGTACTTGGTTGAATAGGATGCATATATTGGCCACTGTTACTGGCAATAGTTGAGGGTGGCCTTACACTTGCATGTACAGCACTCGGCATGATCAATCCATCAAGAGCAGCTGAAAATGGACCCATCTGATTTCCTAGACCAGCAGAGGCTATGCTAATGCCGGGAGGAACCTTGGCAGCACTGACACAAGAAACAGGGACTTCTGAGGTTATCATGTTTGAAGCACTTCCATTCACATACTTTTCTGCCACAGATGGCTTGAAGACAATCACCTCATCTTCTTCCTCACACTCCACATACAATTCTTGCTTTGGCTGCAGAGCTCCTACACGTAACTGCCGTGCAGCTGGATTCTCCTGCTCAAATCCACTTAATCTGGGAACTTCCATGGCACAACCAAGAACATAATCATCAGATACTTGGGGCTCAATCCCAATGATGAATTTCTTTGCCTTACTGTCAAAATATATTCCCTCTTCTCCAACACGGACCACACTAGCAAGAGCCTTTCCTGCTGCTATTATCCTCTGGAGACGTGATCTCTTCTCTTTGATGCCACTATCACCACCAAAAGAATGCTTCCTTGAAAAATCGAGGATAAGTTGTGCCGGAAGAAGAGGTAGAAATCCTCTCAGTTCGAAATCCTCAGGCAATGCAAGACGATTACCACTTTCTCCTTCATCGTACCTGCTCATATTGAAAAAGCACGTTTCATCCTTGTAATCATCAACGAACCTCAACCCACTGGACAATAGCTTATTAAAAAAAGCAATACAGTTCTTCCAAAAAAATGATCTAGCTATTATTTGTTTCTCTTCTGGTTCACCGCCAAGTGCAACATCTTGATGGCATGCCAACCACTCCACAAACACCAAAACACCAGGCAAAAGGAAGCTTGTTGTGGGATCATTTAATTGGGCACATCTCTCAACCACATGACCCATTAACTCAAAAACAGCAGTAAACGAATTCTGTAGAAGAACAGATCTCTGTAAGATCTCAGCATATGACTGATTTTCACTTTCCCTATTTACATTATGAACAGTGAATATCAGGATAGCCACCAGCCTCACAATAGCCAGTCTACAGTCGGCGGCGTCAAAACCAAAATTATACTTCTCATCAGGCCCAGAAGACAGAAGTTCAAGCAGATCACTCTTGACCACCAACTGCACTTCCCCAAAAGTCTCCAAGCTGGTTAAAGATTAAAACAGAACAGTATCAGCATATCGCTATGTTGTAGTCAAATAGCAAACCTTCCATTAGAGTATGGACAGGAAAAAACCTTGTGCGAGTGAAAAGAATGCCATTCAATCGAACAAATCTCATGGTAAAGGTTTTGAAGATGTCTGGCATACGAGAAGCTTTTTCCTGGACCGAGATTGCTTCAACCTTATCATCTTTCATAGGTTGCCTTGTTTCTCCTCTGCCTCTTCCTTTTCCAGTCATGCGAGGAGGTACTGCCTTGGTGGAGGAAGCTTTAGGATCCCCCAACATCTGGGTGTAACATTGACGGTTCTGCCAAAAGATGACACAAAAGTCATTGTTTACAAATTTTACAAAGGACCAACACATCACACATTTACAAATTTAACAAAGGACCAATAACATCTCAAATAACTAAATAAATTCAAATTAGGGCTAAAGGAAACCCAAAAATTACTGGTTGCACACCTCCTTGGTGATTCATATTAATAGCTAACATGCATTCATATTAATAGAGTTCAACTTTTCCAATCAAAATGAAAAGAAAATGTTGTCCACATAACTATAAAATAGCTACACCGTCTGGTAAAGGTTGCACTATAAACATACTGCAAAATGTCTATGTCCAAACCACAGTAAAATATAAAAATCAAAGCTCCTCCCCAATCTCTTCTTGTTTAGAATAGCAAAACCGATACACAAGTATGTCACAATTTTCCTGGAGGCATATTCTTGACAGGGCCACAAGTAACGAGCATAACACAGGGCATAGTACAGCTCTATGCATATAGAATACAAATAAAAAAGAATTTTTGAATCAGGACAATTAAAAAGTTTCTAAGCAACAAACCAAATTCACCATCTGCCTATGATTTGCTTTTACATAAAAAATACAAAATTCAATACTGTCCGCTATTAGAATAGTAATGGTACAACATCCTAAGCTTTTACCAAAACCGTTTATGGTAATGTACCAAAATTTACTGCAAGAAGGCCCATACTACAACAAGATGTCTGCAGTGGCATCGCCACATACAGATGTACAGAAGAAATATGACTTTTTATGGACAAGTTGAAGAGATATTTATGACATAATTCAAGTCATTCTAAGCAACTGTTGCTTTTTAACCTTTTCCTGCATCTGCCTATGTGTAACATAGACTAATTAGACTCTCAAGATCTCAGTCTACACTAAGCAAACCTAGTAGACATGACCCTAAATAGAAATTGGTCGGGGGACGGAGGTCACCTCAAAGATAGGTTGGTTACCTTCTCAAATGCAATGATCAAGTTATCCCTTGCGGTGGCAAAAGGGCTTTCTACTGCAAGACTGCGAAAATAGCGATAAATAGCCACCAGCTCATCATTGGAATAGGAAGCCAGTATTGCAAGCTGGTGAAACAACACAATCGACCAGCAAAACAATAACAATCAGAAAACAAACCATTTTATATGAAGGTTACTCAATATTCATCTTCCCCTTTGACTGCGAAAAATACCTGATGATGAGGATTACCGCTTGAAGGCCAAACTGAAGAGGCTTCCAGGTAATAACTCGAAGCAGCCGCAAAATCACGAGCTTTAGAATCACCTTCACCATATAAGCCTTTGTACCGAGCAAGATCGCCAAGATAAATCAAACAACGGTGGCAAGATATCAATCCTTTCTTCAACTTCACAGACTTGTTACCATCTTTAGAGGAAGGAATGTTATTCTCTGGATCATCAGAGTTATATCCCAGTGGCAGACCATACTTGGCCCTAATTTTTAGCATCAAATCGTGGTAAAAACCCGTTGCTTCTGAGAGAAAAGTTTTGAATTGTGCTCGGATCTTTGTGATGCGATCTGGTACACTACTAGGGGGAACCTTCCCATTGGTTGACCCACTAGAATTTGCAGCAGCATTGAAGTGTGCCCGCAATTCCTCAATTCTCCTGTAATGCAACTGCCACAAGGCATACTCTATTTCATGTTGTTCTGAGAAAACATGATCCTCAAGGATGATAGTTTCATAGTTTTCTCGCATTTGTTGCCATGCACTTGGATCAGAAGGAACTCTAGTTTGTGCTGCTTTTCTCCGTTTATTCTCCAGCTCAACATTCTTTGGAAAAATAAAATTGAAGATGAGGAAAAAATGTCAATTACATGTTTCAAACTATACAGTTGCTTTTTGTGTAAAAAGATGATCCAGATAGATACGATTTGCAGCTTTACAGCCAACAAAAACGGTTATTTATATGGATGTTCAGCTTACAGCTTTACAAGTAAAGCAGAAAACACAAATGAATGCCTAATAGTTTTATATATATAAACACTCCACTGAAATTCCACATATCACACGTAGTGGCATTTCACAGGGTATGCTGTTGTTGAATCACTCAATTGAAACAGAAAAGAAATAAGGAGATAAGCAAACACCAACCTTGTTGTAGAGGCGCTGAACCCTCTCCCAAGATGAATGATTTAAATTAATATCCATGGAATGACCGTCATCTATCAGGTGGACAAAATGTCCCCCAACAATGATTTGAAAAGCAACACCAAGACATTTAACCTGCAGGACCACATCACAAACAAATATCAACAGGAAAATCTCAAAAAAGAAAAATGACATGCAACCTCAAACCCATCAAAGCATAAATACATTGCACATAAGTGCAATCACATGACTTTCATAAGGGTTAACAATCCATTTCACTTATTCATGTTATATTTCCATCATCCATCAACATGCCAAGAGTGCTATTCTCATTTTTGATAGATAACTAACTGGAATACAATGTCCAACCTTAATAAGTAGAAAAACACAAATCTTAAGCTGTAAAAACCAAACTTAGCAAGTTTCTTCTGTTTCCAAATTCACTTCAAACTCACTAAATAAACACTCTATTATCATTTTCTTAATGGGTTAAAAACAGCAAAATGCTTACACTGTCACAACCATCATTTGAGTCCCATTTTCTCATACTCACTTCAAAACACTCAATTTATATTCTAATCTTTCTGTCCCGAAATAAGTGTCACCTTAGCAAAAAAATCTTCTAAGAAATCAATAAACACTATGTAGGTTACTAAACAAGCATAGTTAAGAACTGGAGTATAATGGTATAGTTGGGAAAACATATAAATTTTTTGTCTTGAATTCCTAAGGTGTAGCTAAATTTGGGACAAAATTCTCTTGCTAAAGTGAAGGGTATATTGGAACGGACCAGGTATAAGTTAAAACAACCAGCTTCTCTCCAATAAATTTGGAGACTCTGATTAGGACAAAATTGGATTCCACTTTAAGCTCAGAAAATCCTTAATCCACAACGACAAGACAAAATTATCATCATTATTTTTGCCACCATCTGCAACATGCAATCATCCTCCACTTATAGAAGCAAACCTTAATTTCCCCATTTTGTACCAATGATAGAACAATATAGAGTCAAATACAACCGATCCAGAAGAGAAAACAAAACCTTCCAAAAGTTTTAACAAAACCCGAATACATGAAAACACATCAAAAAATTCCAAATTGACTCATGAAAATTTCCAACAAAATCAAACCATATAACCAAGAAATTTCTTACCGAAAAGACAAACCAGATCTAAGGAAATCCCACTTCTAATCGCCTCGAACTCCCAAACACTTCAAAGTTTCATCATTATGCACGTTTAGAGGGAGAGAAAAGTTAAAATAATACAAGGGTTAGATGAATTTTAGGGCTATTTTGAAGCCATGAACGATGAAAGGGGAAGAGGAAGAGGAGACTCTTTACATGAACATCATCGGGAAAAAGGCTTCTGTTTTCTTTTTTTCTTTCGTTTTCCTCGTTGATGTGGTCTTGGATGGCTATCACAAAGTCTTTTATCTTTTGTTTCTATTTCTATTCCTTTCAATATTTTGTATTTTTGTCTAAATATTTTTAATTACCAATATTTAATGTTTATTCATTTATTTCTTTTGAGAACCATTATATCCACCGACTCAAAGTCAAAATATAATTGAAATTGATTTCTATTATCATATCATTTTAAGAAATATTAAGAAAAGATACGAAATAATAATTCATATCCAATGTGCATGAAGTCTAAAAAAAAAAGAGTATATGACAATTCCACTCAACCAATCAACTCATCAATCAAGTCAAACTTATTTGTACCAAATGTTGCAGGTTTTCGACAGAAAGTTATGGGCGAACCACACTATGTCCGTTATTTTATCCACCCGGGGTCGACAAAGATGTATCATGACCTCAAGCACTTGTATTGGTGGGATGGCATGAAATATGATATAGCAGAGTTTGTTGCCCAATGCCCAAACTGTCAGTAAGTGAAAGTAGAACACCAGAAGCCTAGAGGGTTGCTGCAGGAAATGGAGATTCCGACGTTGGAAGTGGGAGATTATCAATATGGACTTTATTATAGGCTTGCCTCGCACTCCATGAAGGTATAACTCTATTTGGGTTATTGTTGATAGATTGACAAAATCAGCTCATTTTCTTCCAGTTCGAATTACCTACTCGACTGAAGACTACGCCAGATTATATATTAAGGAGGTTGTACGCCTTCATGGTGTTCCTGTGTCTATTATCTCCGATAGAGGTGCCCAGTTCACAGTAAATTTCTGGCAATCATTTCAGGCGGGTTTGGGGACGCAGGTAAGTCTCAGTACGGCTTTCCACCCCCCAGTCCGATGGTCAAGCCGAGCGTACTATTCAAATGGTAGAAGACATGTTACGGGCCTGTGTAATGGATTTCCATGGTAGCTGGGATGAACACTTACCGTTGATCAAATTTTCATATAATAACAGTTATCATTCCAGTATTCAAATGGCACCATACGAGGCATTATATGGTAGGAAGTGTCGATCGCCGATCGGATGGTTTGAAGTTGGTGAAGTAGAGTTGATTGGACCAGACATAGTCTTGCAAGTGGTGGATAAAGTGAAATTAATCCGAGAGCAGTTATTAGCAGCTCAAAGCCATCAGAAGTCTTATGCCGATAATCACCGTCGCCCATTAGAGTTCTAGGTTTGAGACTGAGTATTCCTGAAAATATCACCTATGAAAGGCGTGATGAGATTTGGTAAGAAAGGGAAGCTTTGCCCAAGGTACATTGGTCCATACCAGATCATCCGTAGAATAGGCAAGGTTGCCTATGAGCTAGAACTGCCAGCAGAT
>JAOTQJ010000011.1:8110828-8121606 GCA_025642045.1 Solanum sejunctum | reverse complement strand
GAAGTGGAAATGTGAACCCGAACTCGTTCTTTGGATTTAAAAAGATTTTTCTGTTAGATCTTTTTAAATATTTATTGGTTTCGTAATTATCCAAAAATTAGGTGGCGACTCTGTTTTCATTTCGAATTTTGAGAATTGATTTTCCTTAAATTAATTGAATTTAAATCAATTTTTTTGATTTTTGATTTATTTTCTTTTTCAAAGAGCTATTTTTCGGTATAACAATATCCATTAATAAAATTAATCGAGCAATCAAGTAATCTTCCAAGCAATGTATACAAGTCTTCTTTAAAACTCTTTTATGTATTTCTTTAATCTAGTGTACTCTTCGCGATCTAGTTTTAAAAAAAATATTTACTTGAGCTTATAAGATCATGAAGGAATCGTGAGCATATCGTAAGCTGTTGAATGCCGCATGAAAGTCATAATTAAATATTAAGTCTGTGACAAAGTGGGTATCTAAGCAAAGGTTGATACTAGGGGAATGGCAAGCGAGGGGGACAACAACGCTATTAGCACCGCCAACATCGAGTAGGATGGTGGGAAGAAACTCCAAAAGGAAAAGAAGAACCTTAAGAAGAATGAGGAGATACTGTCTGAACTTATACCAAGAGAGGCCCTAACATCCTACTCAGTCTTGACCACTGAGGTGAGTGACAATGAACAAGCTACAGTCCATGGACGTCATGCTCGGAATATAGTAGATTGCAAGTGGATACCATAAGGCAGGTGTAGAGATTTTAGGCAAACATTTGAACAAGGTCGATGGCAAGTTCAATACTCTTAAGGAGTTCACCCTTGAAGAGACCAACAACATCCGAAAGAGTTCTAGAGGCATAATATTGTGGAGTATGAGATAAAGAAGATTATCACTTCCTTGGAGTCTCAGCACATGGATGCACTAATTAAGCGTGATAGAGACCATGAAGGCCAAGATAAAGGCACTTAAGGGAGATATTGAAGTTGGAGGATCCTTGACGTCCAATGGAATGAGGAGGCCAGGATTGAGGCTCCTACACCCTGGTGTTCAAAGGTTCTCATGATGCATATGAGGTGGAGAACTTCCTTTGGTATATGGAGAATTACTTCAATTGTAACAAAATGAAAAGTGACGAGACCAGGATCAACACGATCGTGCTATACCGCTCAAAGATGGATATGCTGTGGTGGAAGTAGAATGAGTCCAAAATGGAGAAAAGGCTTTGCACCATTGAGACATGGGAGCAATTCTGTACTGAGTCAAGAAAGCTTTCTTCATCAACACTGTAATATACAAGGCAAAACACAAGTTTAGGGAGATGAAGCAGAGGTAGTTCACCATACTCACGCTTCAAATTCTTGACCTCACAGATGAAGATATGTTGTTCCACTTCATGGATGGGCTGTAAAATTAGGCTAATACAAAGTAGGAATGCCAACAAGTTATGGCTATTGATGAATCCATCACATAGGTAAAAACTTTGACAAACTTTAGGCATGACAAGTATGACAAAGGTAGAGAAAAGGAGATGAGAGTTAGTCATGTCCAATGTGGGAAAACTTATTACAAAAATAAGGATCAACGACCATATCCCAAGAATCATGACACCTATAAATCTAGTAGGAAAAAGTTTGGACATCAAAGCGATGTTAAGAGAAAGGTGCAACCCACAAATGGAAATGAATGCTACATATATGGTGGTTTGCATGGCTATGCAAGAACCGCAAACTAAAAGAATTGATGTTATATTACGAGAATGGAAGGAGAAAGATGCACAAAAACTAGGACAAGGTTCGAACACAACACAATTAGGCATGATTGGCCTATGCGGAGCTATAGCAAAGAATCAGAGAAGCCGAATGTAGTGCACAATAGTTTAGGCATACAACTAATAGATGACCCACTTGTGTTATGGTTTGCACAGGTGCAGAGGCCAATGTCATGGCCAAGACTGCAGCGACAAAGTTAGAATTGAGTTACAGTCTAAGTAACACTCACCTTAAGACAACCAATGTACCACTGTTTCCCATCGCTCATGGAACAATAAGCATCATACGTGGAAGGTGCCAAGATAAAACCAATTTTACCGTTACTCCTTTAGATATTCTTCATATAATTCTTGGGCAAAATTTCTTCCAAAAGTATCATACAATTAACGATCCCTACCTCCAACAACTTTTAGTATAGAGCCAGAAGGATCATGTATGGTGTCCTTAGTCAAGGTTTCAACAAGCTCAACTTTTGACTATACAACTTATGAAGGGGATCAAGAAGGAGAGGTCGGTATTCTTTGAAACCAATTATGAAAGAGACAAAGACAAAAAGTCATTATCGTGTTCCACATTTATTAGAAAGGGAAATCATTGGAGGAAACTGCACGAGAATGATGTGAGGACTTGTGGCTACATAAAGACAATATTCGAGAGTTTATGCAGTAGTAATAAATCATGGTCATCGCAACATCAGTTGGGGGAGAGTGTGGCGATTCATCACATCATCATACCACATATGCGCTATGTAAGTTTCACATGGCACAGAGTTGCTCATGTGAAAGGTTTTTATTTGGAAAAGACCAGTCCTTGTGGCTAATTCTAGATGTGAATGATTTCCTTGGAAGACTTTAGAATTCCATGGATTTGCAAAGGAGGTCCTTGGAATCTTCTAGTTGTGTAGAGAATTCTAAAAAAAGTGATGTACTAGGACTTATTTAACAATTATTATTTACATATTGAACAATCTTTCAAGTGATGTATACAAGTCTTCGTTAAAACTCTTTTGTGTCTTTCCTGAATTTAGTGTTCCCATAGCAATTTAGCTAAAAAAAGACTTACTTGAACTTATAAGATCATGAAAGAATTGTGAGTAAGTTGTCGAGCGTCGCATGGAAGTCTTAATTAAAGTTCATGTTCGTGACATAATGCTAAATAGATTCATACAATGGTTAGAGATATTTAAAATGTTGAATTTCATTAATTTAAGTGTCTAACTCATAAAGTCAAGAATATAGGTTCCAGGTAATAACACGAACCAAATATAGGAGTCTTTTAATCTATTTCATTTTTAATATCACTTTAAAATTGATTCAATAATGATGAACTTGAAGTTTTAATTCAAAATCAACTAAGTTACCTTCAATTAACCTCAAACTTTAAACATAATTTTCATGGACAGTTTCTGATGATCACCATAAACATCTATTCAAAGATATCATTGATTTCATATTCGAAAATATAAAATGGAGAGGACCGATAATAAGTAATTAGGAAGGGAGAGGTTTTCACCCTTTTTGATAAAAGTTCAACTTTTATACATAGGATATTTGTGTAAATTTCAAAATTTTGTACCTCTTCTCGAAATAACTTATCATATACACTTTCATTTCAATTTATTTATTTTATTTTTTTAATTCATTTAAAAAAGTTTCAACTTTTCAATAATATTTAAGTTCATAACATTAAAAATCATATCGTTACATTCTACTTATACTTAATTTAAGACCTTAAGATATTTTATTTTCTTAAACTTCAAATCTAAGTCAAAATGAGACAAAAAATTAAAATAATGGAAGTACTATTTAAAATTTGTGTCATATTTTTATTCGGCAGCAGAAAAAAAAGAAAGAATATATTAACTTTATGTATTATCTTTGTCTTATTTTTTATATATGGTATATATTATGTATATATAATTAATACATGACAAATTATAATATTAGCAATGTATTACTTTTAATACTCTCTCGATCCTATTTTACATGATACTTTGATTTGACATGTATCTAAAAAAAGGAAGGCTTTTGAAATTTTTGATCTAAAATAATTCATAGATGTTTGTGTGACTGCAAATTATTTCATTAAGAATAAAATAAAATTTTTAAAAGTTGTAAATTATTTTCAAATTAAAATAAGGTGACATTCCTTTTTGGGTGAACTAAAAAGAAATATTTGCCACTTAAAATGGGATAGAGATAATGTATATATTAACATGATTAAAAACATAATTCTCAAAATATTTTTGGTATCTTTTCTATCGTATTTCTGTAGCGAGTATTTTGCAGATAAATATTATTCATTAAAAATTATGCAATACATATTTATTTTAGATACACCAAATCAAATATTCTATTTGTTCACTTTTACATGTCACTATTTTGCTTTTTGAGGTCAACTTGATTAAATTTCAAAGTTAAATTACAATAGTTAAATTTAATATTTGAAATATAAAATTTAGATGGTTGAAAATTATACGAAAAATATTATAAGTTGCAACATTTCTCATATTAATATGATAAAAAAATATATCTTTAAATATTAATCAAAGTTCATATAATTTGACCCTCGATAAATAAAATGAATGAATAGAGTAGTTCATAAAAATTAATCTCATCATAATTAATATCAACATCACTAATACACCTTCTTTAGTACTATTTTTACTGCGGGTAGAATGAGGTTGGACCAAGTGATTTAACTTTGATAATAATTTACATTATTTATAGATGATATAATAATAATTATTATTAAAATCTTGAATATATTTGCTTTATTTATATTTTAAATCTATTAACAAAATTACTAACTCTTTACTCGGTCATTAATTATATCAAATGGACCCCTTGAAGATAGATAAAATTATATACACTGTGTAAAAACAAATCATTGAAAGTTGTAGCTTTTCAATGTTGTACGCGTTGGCCATTTCTGTTCAAAACAACTTATATTAAGTAATTGACATTTATTTATTTATTTGAAATCTTCCTACTACACGGACACGGGAATCTGCCTAATTTGCTTTATTTAATTTTAGAGGTGTTTTTCTAGAATTCATTAAACAAACCTTTACCAAAAATAAACCCTATATATATAATTCTTGTAAAAAACTCAATGTTTCCCCTTCTTCTCTAACTATCAGGCCCACGTTTTCGCTGTTGTGATTGGTTCAAAATTCAAGTCAGTTTTCAGGCTATTTGAGGTTTCAACCCACGTTCCATGATATACCTGTTCTGAACTGATTCTCCAGAAAAATCAAGATCAAGATCCTGTATATTTGCAATTTGAGAAAATGTTTGGGATGTTTTTATTATTTTTATTATTTCTTAGTGGTGTTGATGGACTAGGAGTAAACTGGGGAACTATGGCAGCCCATAAGTTGCCACCAAAAACAGTGGTACAGATGCTAAAGGACAATGGTATTGGGAAGGTAAAGTTGTTTGATGCAGATCAATCTACCATGAGTGCTCTTGCTGGTAGTGATATTGAAGTTATGGTTGCCATTCCAAATGATCAGCTTTCTGCTATGAATGATTATGATCGAGCTAAAGATTGGGTTAATCGCAATGTCACCCGATACAATTTCAAAGGAGGTGTCAATATCAAGTAACATTTTACATTTTCCCTCTTCTTCTGTAATTAATTGCATTGATGTACTTATTCTGTATGTTGGGAACTTTGATTTTGCCTGTAATCTTGTTCTACTTCTTATGGTTGAAAGAGTGGCCTCTCCTGCTCTTTCTGCTCGTGTATCAAATGCATCAAACTCTTTCTTAAAGGAGCTCAGAAATTGCGGCTTTGCAGATAAAATTGGGCTGTAAAAGGGACAAAGAAAAAGAATCTTTTCCTCCTTTCAGTGCTATGTTTTGACGTGAGGGTGGGCCTTTGGTTGCTCATAGGTCATGGGTTTGTGGGGTAGAAATCACCTTTGTAGAAATGCAATAGGAAGGTTGGATATGACTCTCCCTGCCTCCACATTAGCCTGGGAATATTTCTTTCTCCTGTTAGGTAAAGTATAACTTGTCGATCAGACGACATATGGATAGAGCTTATAACGGGGTATCGAAAAATAAGTAATTTCTGCTGGGCCTTTATCCTTTTTCTTAGCTTCATTAGGCTTTTTGAGTACATATTCTTTCGAAAACTGTATTCTGATTTCCCCGTTGAAATGTGTTTCCCATATATTAGCCAGGGAACATTTCTTTCACAGTATAAGTCCTTTTGAGTGAATGTTCTTTGTCCATGTTATTCTTTATGTTCTGCTTGTCCCATTGGAATGTAGTTATCCTAACGGGAGAACCATTATTAGACATTAGTGTATGAAAAGGTTACAAGCCTGAACCTTTGCTAGTCTATGTTTCTGTTAGTATTCATTTGCAGTTCTTTTCGTTCTTTTTGGCTGCAAACAAACCATTATTCTGGTATATGCAAAGGTTAGGAGTCTGAGTGATTGCTACTGTATGTTTCTTTTTAGTGTTCATTTTCAGTTCCTTTTTTTCTTCTTTTTGGCTCCAAACAACCAGTCTTAAGGTGCTCTATTGGACATGGTCTAGTGTGAGACCGTATAAATATTCATCTTTAAGCAGATAATTTTTTGTTTTGAAAGTATAGTGCAGTGGGTCAGGTTCATTTTTTGTGTATTTGCTCTGAATTCTTACCATAATTGGGGTTTTCCTTTTCCTACAAGGAAAACCCCATTTGTCAAATCCTTTTTCTTGTAGGAAAATGTTTATAACTCTATAACTAGAGGCTCAATCCTTCTAGTTTGGTAGTGTCAACAATGTAGCCCTAGGAGCTTTGAAAGTTTAGTGTAGGGGGAGAAATTGTGAGATTCTGATGTGTGAACATCTTTGTATTTTGAGTGAGTATTGTGAGGTTATTTCTCTCGATATTTTTTATTCTCTTTTAAATAGTGGATTGCTCATCTCCTCTTGTGGATGTAGGTTGGTTGACCAAACTACGTTAAGTATTTGTGTCTATTTATGGTATGCTTTTCGTTTATCTTTGTAGTCATGGTCTTTCGAGGTTACTTTGCTAGCTTCCCCATGGCACCTAATTATTCCGATCCTAATATCATCTTCATTGAAGTGCAGTAATATTTTATTCTTTTTGGTCTAGCATCTTTTTGCCTCATTCCGTCTACTCTTCATGTATTCACTTTCTTTTGGACCGAAACGTCAATTCAATTCATTTTCTTTCGAATTGAAACATCCAGTTTGACTTTTGAAATTGAGCTGGTATTTTGTTGAAGTTATGGTTTTACCTTCTGCATTCAAGACCTGCTGTAGATAAGAGCCCGATATTTAAGTAGGTCCATTATCCAAAGCTTTGAGCTGCGCTGTTGGGCTTTTGGAACTTCTCGTTTATCAAGATAAAAAAGAAAGAACAAGTGATGGTTATCTTGAACCTTTACAAAGTGAAGGAAAATAGTGAGTTACATCTAAAAGATCCTATCACTTGGAAGTTTTATGGCTTTGAAATGCTATTTTGATTCATATTATTATTTTAGTATGACCAAACAGTTACTTGACTTTAAAAGCTTTGCACTTGATTATGCAGAAAGTATAAATTTTTTGTTATTTTTAAGAATGTTCTTAATTTCTTTGCGTTATGTGGGAGAAAATTTCTTTGCCTTATATGGGAAAATCATTTTTCATCTGTACTGGATCTTTAGTTTTGTCATTTGAAGTAACCATATGATGTTGAAAATCGAAGATATTGTCTGTTGCAGTTCATAGATGATTTTTGTGCTTCTAGTGTGTAAAAACATTTCATTTCAACTGTTTTACTATGCACTAACTTACTCCTGGCCTTGTCATCAATAAAAATGTACTTACTGTTCAAAAAGTGCGTAGAAGCATTAATTTCAAACTTTATGTAGCTGATTACTGTGTACATTTCTGCATCTTAATCTCTTTGCAGATATGTTGCAGTTGGTAATGAGCCTTTCCTGAAATCCTACAATAATTCCTTTCTTAATACGACCTTCCCAGCACTTCAAAACATCCAAAATGCTCTAAATGAAGCAGGACTTGGGAGCTCCATAAAAGCAACTGTACCTCTAAATGCTGATGTTTATTTCTCTCCAGACGACAATCCTGTACCATCTGCTGGGAGATTCCGAGAAGACATTAATGATCTAATGACCCAGATTGTTCAATTCATGAGTCAGAACAATGCACCTTTTACAGTAAACATTTACCCTTTTCTAAGTCTTTATGCCAACGAGCATTTCCCTGTTGATTTTGCCTTCTTTGATGGAGCCAGTAACCCCATTGTTGATAATGGATTGACATACGAAAATGTATTTGATGCCAACTTTGATACCCTGGTTTCAGCATTGAAAGCAGCAGGTGTTGGCAATATCACCATTCTCGTCGGGGAAGTTGGATGGCCCACAGATGGTGACAAAAACGCAAAAGTCGATCTTGGTTATCGGTTCTATAAAGGACTGTTACCCAGGCTTGCAGCCAACAAAGGAACACCTCTTCGGCCTGGATATATTGAAGTTTACTTGTTTGGGCTTATTGATGAAGATGGTAAAAGTATTGCTCCAGGTAACTTTGAGCGCCATTGGGGAATCTTCCGGTATGATGGGCAGCCAAAGTTTGCGATGGACCTTACAGGTCAGGGACAGGACAAGTTTCTTGTGGGTGCACAAAATGTGGAATATTTATCAAAGAAATGGTGCATGTTTAATCCAAATGCCAAGGACTTGAGCAAACTTGCAGATAACATCAACTATGCATGCACATTCTCAGATTGCACAGCATTAGGGTATGGTTCTTCTTGCAACGGGTTGGATGCCAATGGTAATGCGTCATATGCATTTAATATGTATTACCAGGCTCAGAACCAAGATGATTTCAGCTGTAATTTTCAGGGCCTGGCAACCGTGACAGATCAGAATATATCTCAAGCAAACTGTAACTTTACCATCCAGATTGCTACCTCTTTCTCTTGGAAATTGTTGCCTGGGATTATCACATTTCTAACTGCCTTCACATTTATTTTACTATAAATATCTTTATGTAGCTTGTTTATTTGAAATAGTGGTTGTATTTTCAAGATTTCTGGCTACTTCAATCAAGCTGATGCTTTGACAAGTAAAGATAAAGTTCAGATGAGGTTTTCCTTTCAATTATCAGTTTTCCACTCTGATTTTTTCTACTTCTTTGGGAAATGTACATATTAAGTTAGAGAATGTCTGCACTGTCCTGGTATTCATGGTAAAGTTTGTCCACAAAATAAGGATGGGAAAGAAAGAGGACTTCAGCTTTTGGGTCGTTTGATTCGGAACAAGTTATCTCGATATAATAATCAATTTTTAGATAACTTATTTCATTATTATGGCAAAAAATGTTGGGAAAAAGTTATTTTCACATGCACATGCAAATGCAAATATATGCGAGTTGTACTAGTAATAAAGTAATACGGTAAGAATTTGAGTATCATTTTGATACTTCTCATTAACTATTTATTAAATTAAACTAATAGTAATTATATAAACAAGAAAGAAGTTTCAATGTTATAATTATAAACTAACTAAAAATAAAAGGAAACAAATTCTGGACTCTAACCAGGAAAGAACATATGTTTATGTTATCAATGAAATAAATTGATCTAGGGTTATGGGCTATTGACAATTAAGTTTTTTTCTTTAATTGATTAAACTTCTTCATTTATCTAATTTAATGATTAATAGATTGGTATTCACACGAATGATTATTTTTGGGTAATATTTAATTTTTATCCACTAAACTGATGATCTTTAATTTTTACTATTCAATACTTTTAAGTAATAAAAATGGCCAAAAGTACCTCAAATGTAAAAAAAAATAAAAAAATAAAATAAATCACAACCATAAATTATGTTTTACAAAGCAAGAAGAATTCGCTAGATTATGCCTTGCAACGGCAAAAAGGAGTTCACAAAGCAAAATTCAGAGGCACCAATTTTGCCTTACAAGGCATAAGTTTAGTTATAAAACATATGCCTTCATAAATTCATAAACCACAAGTTATCTCTTATTTCTATAGAACTTATGTCGAAGGAGACATAAATTTAATTTAGAAGCTATAAAGTTATATTTTATATGATGTAATATTATGATCCAGAATTCAAGGTCATGATAACACACATTTCAAATCAACCATCCTAATATGTAAGATAAAAAGCAACTCACACGATACTCTCAAGAGAGAAGTCCCACAAAGCAATAATGAAACAGAATGAACTATAATTTCAAAACCTAGTGGCACGAGTATAAAAAAATATCTAATACAATGATTGGAATAATATAATTACACAGTCTCTAAAATAAAGTAAATACTACAAAGTAATAATAGAATCTAGTAGTAGACATGAATCACTGGGTCTCACCACCAAATCTAATATAAGATCTCCACTAGAATTGTTGAATATCGCGAGAGTAACCCTGTCTAAAGTTTGCAGTCAAAAGGAGATGCAAAAGTAGGGGTGAGTACAAATAATATGTATCTAGTAGGTTTAACCGACAGAGTATTAAGAATTGAATAAACTATGAAATAAACTAGGAATGCTTTCACCTGCACCAGAAAAATCAGTCTGACAAAGTGCCACCAATATATATAAACATATGCACCATATGGTACAGAAACAAGGATAGACCATGATACAATATTTCACTCAAATATAATAGCGCAATGATGATAATGATGATGCAACGTAAGCAATGCAAGGTAGAATCAAAATGACTGTACAACTTGTAGTATATACCTTCCGTCGAGCTAAGGCTCCGTTAACTAAGAGGGACCCATGGGGATCTTGTGGATCATATATCTGATCACGTCCAAACTACACATCTAAATCAAGGTATAAGTGGTCGTTATAAAAATATAGAACCTAACAACTGCTAGGGTCGATCCCACGATGAATAAGGTCTAGACTTAAATAATTATAATCAATTAGAATGAATTAATCGACTTATTTTCTGAAAGGGAGGGGGGGGGGGGGGGGGGGGTTGTAAAATGCAATAAGCAAACCTAAA
>JAOTQJ010000011.1:8097014-8110818 GCA_025642045.1 Solanum sejunctum | reverse complement strand
GAATCACCATATAAGATACATACCACACACATGAGGAATGCAATAAGCAAACCTAAACTAGAATCAAACCATCAAGTGAAAGTGTTTATGAAATTAATGAGAGAACTAACTAAGACATTGTGTTCCAGAAATTTCTAACTCAGTATAGCTAGATAATCGTAACGTTTTCTGGTATGTAGCATGCAACTGGTAAGTTATGTTTACCTGCCTCTTTGATCCAGGTATTAAGTAAATTTTACCACGTGATTTGATCCATCCTCGAAGTGTTGCATTACTAACCCTAACCTTGTACCAGTACAACCATCCGTTGATCCGTTCAGGTTGATTAAACGAGAGTAATCATATCAAATCTTATTAATTATTCCTTATCCCATTCATTACCCTTTTGGTCCAGTAAGTAAGAATTAGGCGAGTTGTAATGTTGGCCACCATTAAAAAGCACTCTGTAATGACCTAACCTAGAGTTCTAGCTATTATATGGTGAATGAGATACTCGAAGACATCTCACCCAAGCCATTTAAGTATCATAAGCATTCATACACATTAAATAAAAATATATTGCGGAAAACACATAAGAAAAAGAAGCTATGAGCATCTTGTGCAATGAAGTAACATTAAAGTGTAGAGAAATTATTAAATATCATTTATCAATATGATAACAGAGATCTTATCATATTTATTTAAATTATATAGAAAACAACAATTGTGTTCTTTAAGATTGTAACAAGTGAACCTAATTAGCTTAAAGATATTTGGAGGTGACTTTTAAATCACATATGGTGACGAATTAGTCTTTTCATTAATGGCACCATCATTGATTTTCTAGACCAAAAAAGTTGTCGCCAATTAATATATATTCAGAGACGAAAGTTTTCTTTCATATGCAAATAATATACCTAATAGTGACGTAATCACAATTTTTTAGCTACTAATTATGTATAGCTTTAAAGATGATCGATATTAACACTAATTAAAATAAAAATTAGTGACAAATTATATTTCTCCATGATAAACATCTTTTTAGCAACGTTATAGTGCTTTTAGCAACAAAAGTTTTACAGCATCTATGAAAAATAAAATCATTATAAATATTATGCATTTACCGATGAAAAATTATTTTGTAGTTAATATAATTTTATTTAGCAGTGAAATATTAAGTTGTCTTTGTATACCTTTAGCATCTCATGTTTAGGGACAAAAGCTTGACAAATTTTTTTCCATCATAATGTTTTTTATGATGAAATATAAGTTTTAAGCGACAAAGTAATTTGACACAAATAATGAAATTTATTGTCGTGAAACTTCTTTTCACCATCATGCATTCATTCTCAAGGAACTTCAATAAATTATAATTGTATTCTTTCATAAAATCTGAGTGAAATTTTTGTACATTTATGATCATAGTTTGTAGTAAAAGTAGGGTAAAATTGATTGTGATGACACTTGTCTTTAATCCACCGAGATAAATTAGCCTAAACAAATAGCATAGAATAGTACGAAAGATAAAGTAATAATATAATCTAAATAGCATAGGGATAAAACATGAGAAATGAAATTAATATCTAAAACCATCTCAAAATTGGTGTCCCATGTACAAGCATATAATATAACATAGTTCGAAAGGAAATAATACAAGTCTCAATAGTCTTTGTTTCTCAAATAAAACAAAATTAATAAGAAAATCTGACAATCTTGAGAGTAGGCGGAGCAACAAGCAACTACCTCTCAATCTATCATAGCTCAGTCCATAAGAGAAATGAGAACGTCAATAGTATTCGGGCTTACAACCTATACAAATGTATAGAAAACAAGGTGAGTACCAAAAATACTCAACAAGAGGACATAAAAACAAGTAAAAATTAAAGAACTCAAATACTCCTTCCATTCCCACTACATACCTCCAAACTACAAAACCTACACGCAAGAAAAGCTAACATACATAGTATAGATAATATATATAATCACAGTCTCAATCCACAACATCTCAACAGATCAATCTCAACAAATTATAAATTTAGTCAATCAACATATCACACTTAATACAAATTTAACACATGTAGAGCAAGGAATGAGATGGATGGAATGGAATAGAATTCCATGATATGCAAGCAATTTAATGCAATGTCAAATAATCATGATGCATATTTGTCCTATGATACATATCCGTTGATATAATTAGACCGAAATCAATGAAGGCCACACATGAAACATGTGTTTCCGATTTTTCTTTTTGGCATTTAACTTTCATATCTAGCCGGAACCATTTTCTTTGTCTTTTCTTTTTCTAGACGGAAGTATTTCCTTCGACTTTTCTTATCTTTTTCTAGACGGAAGTATTTCCTTCGACTTTTCTTTTCTTTTTTTTTTTTTTCTATTCTGGCCAGAACTATTTCCTTTTGACTTTTCGTCATTAATGAGACATCAAGCAAATATATGTCATCACAACACAATAATCACTTTCATAAATATGAGAATATGCAAGATATCCACGTAAGTCATTTAATCAATAATCAACAATCATTCACATTGTTCTTTCAACATTTATTTCATCATCAAAACATCACATATAATCACACCATATCATGACTCAAATTTTCAACCACCTCTTTATCAATATAGCTTAGGACTACTCCATATTAAAATCACATTTCTCAAGCATTCATTTCAACAAATTCTAGATTATACAACTAGCTTAACATCACATAAAGTACTTCAAGAGTCGTTTTCACATAACACTATTGATGATTTTTGGACAAAATATTTTGAACAATATTTATTTAATCAATCTCAAGATTTTTCTTTTCTGAAAATCAAGATTGGGAAAATAAGAAAATATAGAGAACCGAATAAAGGGAAAATGAAGAGTCATTTCCCCCTCATTGATAGAATAGAAAAAATTTTTTGTCCTTATATTAGGAAACACTTTCTCTAGCTCTTAACCGGGGACCCCCTCACGCCGTTGTCGTCATCGCTTGCTCGGCTCGACTACGACTTTAGCTTTAGCTTCGGCGTTAGCAAATGATTTGATTGATAAATTATTTGAAAAAAATATTTCAAAATTCGAGCTAAAAATTTCAAATAGACATCCTTTTTCCAAAATATGCCTGTTCAAAACAGATGAGACTATTTTGAACAGGTAAAAAATGTACCAATTACTTGCTATAAATAAGAGGCCTCTCTATTTTTGACATTGATTTTTTTCCTCTTCTACATACATTTTCTTACATATAAAGTTGAGTCTACTTGTGAATCTATTGCTCTTTTCTTGCTTCCTTAAAATTACAAGAGTTTGAGGTACCGTTATTTTTGTAATAGTTTATCTATTATTTTTTTTCTAAGAAAAAATAATTTACAACCTCAAATACAATAAAAAGAATTAAATTTGTTCAGAACATATAGTAAATTTTATAAACTCAAATATTTTGATTTTATAATTTTTGTAGTTATGCAATACTATTAAATTATAGGAATAACGTTATGTTAGATGGACTGGCGAGGTCCTGTATCATTTTCCCCTTCGAAAGCTTCCTAAAACCTATAGAAGTACATAGGCTTCTCTGTTCTTTTCATATATATATTTAACATAAATGTGGGGCCAAGGACACCGTGTGTGTAGTCCAGACATCGTGTAGGCCAAATTTGAGATTTCCGCACAGGCAAAGAACCACATTGCACTCACATTCTGGTCCTGAGACGTTTTAGTTATTCATTTTTTAGTATTTTAAGCTTTCTATTGCTTCAACTAAATCTCAAATCATATAGTACATTTATTAATCTTTTTTATATACTTTATTGATCTCAAATGAGTCTCAACTAGTCATATATTATAAAAGTAAAAAGTCTCAAAAGTGGAAAATTAAATTACAATGTTATTCATAAATAAAAATTAAAGATTCAATTAATTAAATATTAAATAATATCATATAAAAGGCATTAAAACAAAAGTCGAATCAACTTTTAAATGCTATTAAATGAGAATACATTAAGTAAAATGAAAATGAAAAAAAATTATGATTTTAAGACCCTTCATTTCTAAATTAAAAGTTAAAAGCCTTATATTTTCAATTTTTCATATTGAATGAAGGGAAAAGTTGGTCTTGCAAATTATAAATCAAGACATTCATAAATCACAAGAAACAATAATACATTCAATTATATTGTTGATTTCAAAATCTCTTATTTTATTTGATTTCTCGTTCATCTATATATATTTAATTGTATTTGTGTTTGTAATTTTTTTTCTCTCTTAATTTTTATGGCATCGTAATCTTACGATAAGTTATAATTATAATTCTATGGATAAGTTCAATGATTCATAATATTTATTTGTAAGAATCTTTTATTTCTTTACAATAAATTATTTATGTTGCACAATCCCCCACGTATATGCAAAACATTTTGAGAAGAATGTTATTTATTTGTAAAAAATCTTAAATATTGGAAATTAGATATGACGAAGCTTAGTCCAGACAAGAAAATACAGAGTATGTAGTAGTAAAATATTTTTGTGATAATTTATTATTCGTTAGAGTGGCACTTTCACACGTAGGAGGGAGGGGAAAGAGAAAGCGAAAGCTAAAGCGAGCAAGGCGGAGAATGAAATATTGATTTTTGTATCTCATCATCTGCATGGGTGATGCATTTCCTCATCGAGGACCAAATTTATCAAAATCTATCTGATTAAAATATCATGAAGGCTTGGGAGGCAACCGTTAGGAAAACACAAGCAGTAGCGAGGAAACGAGCGAATACAATATTTGGTACGTATGGACCATCTCAGGTTGAGGAAGATATAATTGATCAAGTAGATCTAGAAGAGGACAATGATGGTCACGCGAATGGGGAAGTTTACCATTCCGAGAGGTTCCTCCCCAATGGCGATTACTATAGTGGTTATTGGGTCGATAGTTTCCCCCATGGACATGGCAAATATTGGTGGACTGATGGCTGCATGTACGTAGGTGATTGGTTTCGAGGGAAAAAGATGGGAAAAGGAACATTTAGTTGGCCCTCTGGTGCTATTTATGATGGGAACTTCAAGAGTGGATACATGGATGGTGAAGGCACGTTTACGGGGCCTAATGGAGACTCATATAAAGGCTCTTGGGTCATGAATTTGAAACATGGGCATGGGATTAAGGAATACTCTAATGGAGATTTGTATGATGGAGAATGGAGTCGCGGATTACAACAAGGAAACGGCAAGTATACATGGAAGAATGGCAATTATTATGCTGGTGAATGGAAGAATGGTGGGATATGTGGAAAAGGCAACATGTGTTGGAAAAATGGGAATGTGTATGAAGGGAATTGGGAAGATGGAGTACCAAAGGGAAATGGGACATTGAAATGGCCAGATGGGAGCTTTTATGTTGGAAATTGGAATAAAGATCAAAACGAACAAAATGGGACTTTTTATCCATCTGCGTCATTGTTAGAAACTGGAAATCTTGATTGGGATCCTCAGCAAGTTTACAATAATGATTTGAGGGAATGTGTTATTTGTCCAAATGAGAAAGTTTCAATATTGCCTTCTCAGAAAAAGCTGGCAGTTTGGAGGTCTGCCAAGACGACAGAAAACAACATTAGGCCACGAAGGATGTCAGTAGATGGGCGAATAGACGCAGCCCCTGTAGATAGGGAATTTGGTCGAATGCGCTTATCAGACTGTGCAGGAACACCTCCAAGAATTTCTTGTACAGATGATGCCATGGATGGATATATTAGAGGGAGCCCTATTAGACATCCTAAGGCAGCAAAAAGGCCAGGAGAGACTATTTCCAAAGGCCATAAGAATTATGACCTTATGCTTAATTTGCAGTTGGGAATCAGGTACTAATTTATTTTGTGCGATACATTTATATAACTGAAATAAAGTCACATATATGAGAAACAGCATTTTCATGGAAATCAAACAGAACAAAGTCACTACTTTTTTTTTTAATACCATTTTCCTTATCTATATAGAGAAACGAAAATTGCTGGATATTGGTTTGTGTTGTCATCTCAAGATAACAAGTAGTTGTTATATTTGTTCTGATGTGAAATTACGTCATAGGCATTCAGTAGGAAGGCCAGGACCAGTTCCATCCCTAGATCTCAAGCCTTCGGCATTCGATCCAAAAGAGAAATACTGGACGAGATTCCCACCTGAAGGATCCAAAAGCACACCTCCTCATCCATCTTGTGAATTCAGATGGAAAGACTATTGCCCAAAAGTTTTCAGGGCTTTAAGGATGTTATTCAAAGTGGACGCAGCTGATTATATGTTGTCTATTTGTGGCAATGATGCCCTCCGGGAGCTATGTTCCCCAGGAAAAAGTGGAAGCTTCTTCTACTTGACAAATGATGATAGATACATGATAAAGACAATGAAGAAGGCAGAAGTGAAAGTGAGATTTCTATATAGATATTTATGTATTCCTAGTAGTGAAATTGCCTTGCATAAAATAAGCCAGTAACTTTTCTTGTCCATGGATGGTTCTTAGGTGCTTCTAAGGATGCTCCATGCCTATTTCAGTCATGTTCGTGCTTTTGAGAACACCCTAATGACCAAGTATTTTGGCCTGCATTGTGTTAAGCTAACTGGACCAGCACAGAAAAAGGTGGTGACATGACACCCTATAAACGTTAATGCTACCATGATCAATCAATACAACAGTATAATTTATTATATGATTTAATATTTTAGGTACGATTTGTTATCATGGGGAATCTCTTCTGCACTGATTATACAATTCATAGACGATTCGACTTGAAAGGGTCAACATTTGGGCGGATGACGGATAAGCCAGAATCAGAGATTGATGCAACCACAACTCTAAAAGACCTTGATCTCAACTTTATATTCAGGTTACCAAAGACATGGTTCCAAGAATTTCGAAGGTAGAATCCCTTCCCTAATTGCCAATATCTAGTATTTGGCGGAAGAATGTTAACATGCATGTATGTCTTCAAACTTCAGGCAAGTTGATAGGGATTGTGAGCTATTGGAACAAGAGAGAGTGATGGACTACAGCCTTTTAGTTGGTCTTCATTTTAGGGATGCAACTGGCGACCAAACTCCTCCTCCTGGTTGTAGAACACCTACTGGTTGGTGCTGATTGAATCATTTATGTTTATTCGTCGTAAAAACATAAGTCATTTGACAATGTCAGGTCTTTCAATCATTTTAACAGTTAGTCAAGTTTTCTTTTCTCCAAATTTATATACATCCCCTGCTTGCAGATACTGAAGGATTAGAAGATGGATCAGCTCCTCGTCTTTATCAGGCAGATAGGGATCAATTGCTTCCAGGGTACACTTTTAATCTTCCAAACATCATAATTTTCTCAAAGTACACCGAAATTGATTTGCTAAACTAGCTAAAAGATAGAACACTATCTTATAGCTTTTTCTATCAGTTCGCTATATATATACATATATATCATCTAGAGTCTAGGGCTAAGATGCATTGCTGATAAGGTTGGTTAGCTATAAAACTAACATCAACTGAAAGCGTTATTGGAAATGGCAGGTTCGGTGGTGGATGTTTGGGAATAAACATGTCAGCACGGGTTGAAAGGACAGAGAGGAAAAATGACTTAGATTTTCAGTTAGTAGGAGAACCAACAGGGGAATTCTATGATGTCATATTATTTTTTGGAATCATAGACATACTCCAAGATTATGACATTACCAAGAAGCTTGAGCATGCATATAAATCTATCCAATGTGACCCCAACTCTATCTCCGCTGTTGATCCAAAGGCATACTCAAGGCGTTTTCGTGATTACATATTCAAAGTTTTTACAGAGGACACTTGATGTACTCCTCAATGTAATGGTAAATGACCATGATGGAGCTTGTTTTGTTATTATATGGAGACAAGCTTGCCAACAACTGCATAACAATTTGAATGTTTTCGCAAAGGTTGCAGCTATACACTTGTACACTTACATTTCATTTTTTTTTTTCATTATGATTTTTTAAGTCTTCTTCTCATAGATACAGATGCCATTTGAGATGATAATTGTATAGAAGCAGTTGTAAGAGAAATGTAACTGATTTAATTGTGAGATATGTTATTTCAGAATTATATTTGCATAGAAGAATGGGGTTTCCCTAAATATCTTCCCTTTATATTTATACTATAGGTTGAGTGTGCATGGGCTATAACATTATCCGCCTATTCTTACAAAATTTCAATTACTTTATTTATTCTTATATAATTGTTTGGTTCCTAATTGTAAATATATAAGTTTTTATTGGGTTAAATGTTTGAAATTTGAATTTAATTCATACTAATTTGGAATTTATATATAGATAAGTCTATTTTATGAAATTCAAGTTCAAGGCCCATTTCATCTTGAACCCCAAACTCATGACACGTGTTAAGGTGACTTCGTATCTCATCAAACTCAAGACCAACAACTTGATGCCATGCATTCAGATAATGTGGCAATTCAAGTCAGATTCAAGAATCAGTTAAAAGCTATCAAGTGTCACAAATGACATATTTTGTCCAATCACAAGCAACCTTACCTACTCCTTACAACTGTAAATAAGGGAGTTTCATAACTTTTTAGGAGGAATGAAGTACGCATAGCAGAAACATCGATATCAACTATATAGTTCTTTGAAGGGGTGATCAATGGAGTTCTTTCCAATGATATTTCCAAAGTTACAAAGCTCTGACCAACATTCCTAGGGATTGAAATACATCTCTAAGAGGTTGTAATACCCCGCGAAATTACCAAAATATCCCTAGAATGACATCGTGCGCATAATGCGTCTTCCCAATCTCCTACGAAAAATTCGAGACCGAATTTGCGATCAACAGGAAAAATTGAGTGGATAAATGATCTCGGTTGGATTTTAGAGGGACCGAGTCAAAAGAGAATTTTTCGTAATTAAATCCGAACTAGTGAGAGTGCGCGCCTAGGATGCGACGTGCCTAGGAACGAACTTACACTTGTTATTTTTTTAAATTTTCTAAAAGAGCGTGTTTTGAGAATTTTCGCGACAGGGCGAAATTTTATTCTTTTATTACTGGAAGGGCATTTTAGTCAATCCCTAACCCCTCCTAAGTCACAATAACATGTATAAAAGTCGTTTCTTCAGATTAAGGGTTTCAAGACCCATTTTTCCTAGCTCCTAAGTGAGAGTTCTTGAGAGAAAAAGAAGACAAAGCTTGAGGATTTCAAGATTTGGGTTCAATTCCTTGAAGGAACTTAAGTTTTTCTACATCCCAGGTATGTAAGGCTAACCCAAAACATGGAATTGTTCTTCCATGTGCCCCATTGATTGAAATAAGTTGATAGTTGAAGGTGATGAGTTCTATATATTAAATTCTTGAATATTCTATTGAAAATTATACTTATCTTATGTATTTTCTTAAGTTGATGATCATCATAAACTTGAATTATTTGCTTAAATAGTTTACTTGAATTATTGTATAAAATCTTGCAGGATTTCTTTGCTAAAGATTACAAGAATGAACCTAGGTATTGATGTCTAGAGCCTTGATCGTATTAATGTGCTTATTATTGTGATTCTGGTCCTGAGTTGAGTGTGCTGCTGATGATGTTGATGAGATTGATGTCTTCAGAGTCTTAAAGGGTTGAACTTAATCTTAAAAGAATGTTCTTAAGCCATTAAGTTGTTAGTTAATTGTATGAGTTGATATAATCTGTCCGAAAGAGACTAAATGATGAGAAATCTTGATGTTTGATGTTTATGAGCATAATGAGTCCTGGGAGGAGTGTTGAGCACCAAAATGAGTAAGAGTGGGTCTCACTTGCACTCATAACTACATAGTCAACATAGAAGAGGATTGGACCATGAAAAATGGATGTTTACTTAGTCCCAAAAGAGAAGTTGATGTTATTATGGATCCACAGATGCCACGCCCTTTCACCCCGGCAAGGTACTGGACGGATGCCATAGTGACATCGCTTTGTTGTATCATCATCGGCTCATAAGTAATGGTTGTAAATCCGAGAAACTCCCATCTAGGTTCCACTGTTAGTATTCTAATATTGAGTTAATGGCTTGAGTCTTGATTGATGTTGATAAGTTAATGTCTACCTCTTATCCACGAGGAGTGCTTATCATTCTAAGTATGTATCATGAGTTGAGATTATTCCATGTTACTTTTGCTTATATTTGTTATTCAACTATTTTACATACCGTATATTTCACGTACTGACTCCATTTTGTATTGCATCATTTTATGATGCAGATACTACAGATAGAGGACTTATGCAGATGGTCTATAAAGGTTCAGCACTTCCTAGTTCAGAGATTTTGTGACTCCTCCCCTGCACTCAAATGATGCCATTTATTTCCTTTCATATGTTTTGAGATATTTCCTTATGGGTTTATCGTAGCCATGGCCTGTCATGCTACCTTCTTAGACCATAGAAGTAGAGGCTTCAAAGACATAGAGATAATGGTTTTGATGTTGGGATCTTTCCTGTTTTAATCTGAGTTCTTGAATATAATTTATGCCATAAATATTGAGATTAGTTTTGCTATAGATGTGATTGAGTTGGGTTACCCACCACAATACCTACTTAATCCCCTAATGATTTCCACTATATAGTTGATTGAATGACTGTCTTGAGATCGAGTAGTTTGCTTGGAGACTAGCAATTGTCTCTGAGTGCCAGTTACATCTAGGGTACCCTTCGAGGGCGTGACAAACTTGGTATTAGAGCCAAGAGTTCAAGTATCCTAGGGAGTCTATGAATCTAGTTTAAACTTGTTTATGGGTATGTTATACACCACACTCCATAAGTAGGAGGTTATAGGACATTAGGAATGGTTACCCTTCTTCTATGTTCTTAGTTTGATAGAGTTTAACTCTAAGAAAACTCTTTTCTAATTCATATGTTACACATTGCAGATCATGCCTCCGAAACATACTACTGCCCAAAGAGATGCCTTAGGCCTAAACGCTGAGACTCCCCACTAGAGGTCCCTACTCAGACCGGGACAAGGAGATGGGGTCGACCGGCCAGAACTATTGAGGTTCCACAGGCGCCCCTTGCACAGCCACAACTAATCTCCACCTCAGAGGTAGAATTTAAGGGAACCATTACTATGCTCACCCAACTATTTTCCTCCCAGGGTAATAGTCGAGGTCCTCAGGCTCCTAATTCTAGCTCCCAGGAGTCCACGATTGTAACTAGGTTCAAAGACTTCTTACGGATGAACCCGCTAGTATATATGGGGTCAAAGTTTGAGGAGGACCCATGAAACTTCATTGATGAGATGTGGAAGGTTTTTAGGGCCATGTATAAAAATAAGGTTGAAGGAGTTAAGATTTCCTCCTATTAGCTAAAAAATGTTGCAAATGTCTGGTACAACCAGTGGGAGGATAGTCGAGGTGAAGATGCTTAGGCTGCTGAGTGGGATGAGTTTGAGACTGCGTTCCTTGACCACTTCTTTCCCTAAGAGTTGAGGGAGATGAAGGTTGATGAGTTCATGAACTTAAAGCAATAGGGGATGACCATGAAGGAGTACAGTCTCAAGTTTATTAAGCTGTCCAGATATGCTCCTAAGATGGTCGAAGACATGAGGGCAAGGATAAGAAAGTTCATGTCTAGCTTGGGTAGGCATGTAAAGAAGGAGTGCAAAGTAGCATCGCTTATTCCCCGTATGGGCATCTCCAGGATCATGGTATATGCCAAGCAAATCAAGGAAGATAAAAAGAGAGATAGAGAAGAGCATCTGAACAAGAAAGTAAAATCAATAGGTCATGACCCTTGCCAGCAGATACCAAATCATGGTGATAAATCCTACTTTCAGAAGAGGTCTTCTAGTTATGCACCCTCTGCAGCGAGTGCACCTGTCCAGCAGAACATGTATGATCAGAAGTCTTATAGTGACCAGAATTTAAGGGCTCAGGGTTCTCAATCCCAGGTGAGTGTAACTCAAGGTTCGAAGGGAAAACCACCTTATGGTAAGTGTGGAAAGCTTTATCTGGGTGAGTGCCATGTGGGCACAATTGGTTGTTACATATGTGGGAAGACTGGTCACTTTAAGGGTGACTATCCTATGAGAAGACAAGGTGATGGAAGTAATAAAGCATAGTCCTCTGTAGCACCCTCAGCTGGCAGTTATCAGAGGGGTACTAATATGAGTACAGGAGGCGGGATAAATCATCTTTATGCAATGGCAAATTGTCAGGATCAGGAGGTGGCACCAGAAGTTCTTACTGGTATGCTTTGATTCTTTACTTTTGAATGTTACAAGTCACCCTCCCCAGACCCCACCTGTGGGACTATACTGGGTATGTTGTTGTTGTTGTTTCATTGCTTGACCCAAGTTCCACTCTATGTTTTGTGACTCCCTATATGGCTAGTTGGTTTGGGATTCTTCCAGAGTGTTTGCTTAAACACTTTTTTGTTTTCACTCCTACTGGTGAGCCTATCCTAGCTGAGAAGGTCTATAGAGATTGTGTAGTATCTATCTATCTTAGAGATACCTTGGCTGACTTGGTAGAGTTAGAGATGTGATACGCCCAAATTTACATGCCAAGCAAAATAGTAAAGCGGTTGTTGATCAAATATAAAACTCAACCAAAGTTGAGGTCGATCCCACATGGAATGCGTGAGAATATATCTATTAATATAGTGTTAAGATGTAACATCTATTCAACATAAGTGCATAAAGTAAATATTGGGGGTTTTGATTTTTCAAGCTAATTAACTAAAGAAAGTAATAAATGAGTGCAAGGACAATGAGATTACAATCGATTTATTGAGGCTAGGATTGTGTTCCTCATAACATCTAATGCAATAGCCGAATCTAGTGGTAAACTCATTTATGATTATGTATATAAGATCTAACAAGTTATGTAATATTTAATTCACCTCTCGATCCCTCTTAAATGCATATCATTCATCACCTTTTGGTCTCAGAACGTCTACGTATTAACCCTTGTTGTTTATCCCAAAATACGTTCACCTTTCTGCCTCAAGTACTTAAATTAGGTTAAAAACCTCAAATTTTCGTCGTAGAACTCTTTTCCTGATCAAAACATCCCTTTCGGGCATGCAAAGAATAAAGGCTTACCCTAATGCATCGAATCATCAAGGAAAAAATTATAACAAAGATTACTATGATATATAAGCTAATCAATCCCGAAATTTACCCCATATTCACCTATCTTATTGATTTGTCATGGTTTTCACAACCCTAGTTGTGGGTTTAGCCTAATATATTCAAGAAATAAAACTCACAACAATACAAGGAATTCATAATAGAAGACTTACTATTGAAGAATCGATGAATCCACAAGTTACAAGCTTGAATGCAATAAGCAAAATCCCAAAATCTTGTGAAATCTCTAAGAAAATAATATTTTTCAATGTTTTCTAGCTCTAGCTGTCCAGGACTAACTAAAAGATAAATAAAATAACCATTTATATATAAAGAATATCTAATCCTAATTAAAATCGAAACAATCCGTCGGTATGGACACAGGTCACCCCATGACCCGTGTGACGGTAGATGGAATGCTAAACGGTCCGTGTGGCTGTCCTTAGCCTTAAATTCGCTACCCATCATGTGCTGCTACATGCTCAGGCAAATGGCCTGTATGAAGTGCAACGGTCTGTGAGATGGACCGTCTGTCATGCCTTTGCCATTTTTCGCTCAACTTCTTCCACAAGCCTCTACGTCACAGGCCGTGGTTGATCACACAATCCGTGACACTGTCACAGCCCAACCCTAGGACTATGACTCGTGCCGATTAGGCACTTAAACCAACATTTAATCACAAAACCTTAACTTAAAGTCCCAAAAGTCTACCGAA
>JAOTQJ010000011.1:8086371-8096914 GCA_025642045.1 Solanum sejunctum | reverse complement strand
TTGTGATTCAGAATTATTTATGTGGTGAAAATTATTTCATTAAGAGTAAAAGATAAATTTTAATAAAGTTAATTTATTTTCAATTAAAGTAAAATAATATTTTTTTTGGAACGAGTAAAAAAGAAATGTGTCATATAAAATAAGACAGATAAAAAAATATTTAAACTTTTTAAAAAAATTGAAGGTTGACTTTATTATCTATTGACTCTTGAGAGCCTTTCAATTGGGAATGAAAAAGGTGCATGCATTATATATATATATTTTTTAAAAAAGAAATTATTCCCTTAATTAATCTATGAAAATATATGATAAAATAAAATAAAACCAGGTAGTGGGAGTAGTGCATTGTACACAAAGTCATTTGCATGTAATTATAATGATTTGCCAAATTGGAGATTTTTATAATACTTATTAAAACCAAACAATGCCAGTTCAACATCAACTAATTAAGACACTAATTAATTCAAAATTAAATAATGAAAAAGACAAAAAGCTGGGTTGTACGGTAGTTTAACCATATAATAATATGCTAAAAAGACAGTTTTAATTAATTCTCAAACAATGGAAAATAAATGGAAATTATTTAGGATTATAGCGTAATAATAATAAAAGCGCATAACATCATGTGAGAAATTAAAAAAAAAAGTTATACCCAATATGTAAAATAAACATACAATATGAATTTAAATTAATCCCACAAAATACAAAGTTATATATTTTAGAAAAAAGGGTTTCAAAGTATAATAAATAGATGCATAAAAAATTTAAAGGAATTTAATACATAATATCTAAATTGCTTAGACACTTCAATTTAGGTGCCGTATTTGTATCGATACGAGATGAGTGTGAGTGTGAGTGTGAGATTCGTGTCCAATTTGATCAACTGATTTTGGATACTTTGACCAAAATTGATGGTGAACGTTTGGATAATTTTAATGATTTTTGTGATCAATGTAAAAGCTAAGATGAAATTGAAAAAAATGGAATACTTTTTATATAGAAATTTCTATGTCACACATTTTTCTTTAATCTTGTTCCAAGATTCTCTTCAAGTACTCCACATAAGATCTCATAATTTAGGTTTTATCACTCTATTCTTAGATACTATAATTATTTTTAGGTGAAACCCTACACCCATATCCATCCATATCCCTGAATCTTAAAAATTAGATCATGAAGGATCCGACCTCTAGATCCGCACTCATATCGGCACCCACACCCGAATCCGAGCAACTTAGCATAATATTAATTAATTGCTCATAATTATTTTAATTAAGTTAAGGTCTGTGCTTAGAAATTCTTAATAAAATTATGGTGTTAGTGATAAGAGTAAGACTTAAGTAAACAGATCTAGAAGCTACACGGTTTTGCATTTGTTTAATACAAATGGTTAATTTAATTATATAGTATTAAAATACTCATAATTAAGCTCATTTTAATATTGCCAAGCATTTATTAAAATATTCTGAAGATATTAATATAATAATATAATAGAATAAAATTTAGATAGGAAAGAAGACCAGGCATATGTGATCTGGTCAGATGGGGCAGTTGAATTAAGACATTTGCAAGGCCAGATTCACTGTAATCTTCATTAATTTTTTGTAATTAAAAATGTGATTTGAATAAATAAATAAATTTATGGTATAGGAAAGTAAGTTGTAATAGTCCAGACATTTTTTGATTGAAGTTGATGTGTAAAATTAAACAATACAAAGTGTTTTATGCATGATTAATTTAAATTATATAATAACCGCTCGAGAACGTGTAGAAAAAACTTTCAAATTTTGAATCGAAAGTATCTAATTGGAACACTTTATCATGTGCTTGCATGTTCAATTCTAAATGAAATTTACCAATAAGTTGCAAACTGATTATATATCACGTCAACAACTGAATAATTGCAAAGTAATTTTGATACATCGAATACAATAAATGCTAGGTGTACTTTGCATTGAAAATGAAACGATCTAATTCATTACCGATATTATCTGCTCTAAGCCTAGACTCAGATGACTTAAAATGTCATTAAGATATATAATATGTTCATATGTATTCAAATCTCCTATATGTTTATCGATATTGAACTGTTTCCTAAGTAAGAGTACAACAATAATAAAAATAACATATCTAGTGAAATTTCATAAATGAGATCTAAGAAAGATAAATATACATAAATTTTACCATTACCTCATAAAGATAGAGAAACTGTTTTTGAAAAATCATGTAATAAGCAAGAGTGTCATATTAAAATGAATTGATCAATTGCAACCATGTATGGCAATATGATGGGTGACAACGAATGAAATTTTGTTGGCAATCATTAAGACAACTATTGGATTTCCCAATTGACAAAAAATATCAAAAGCCATCATGTAACTTGTATAGTTGAAAGTTAATGTCTATATAGGACTTGAATTGACAACAAATGTTTTCTCACCTCAATTTTATTGGGCCATTTTCATAGGCCTCACAGGTGGGCTGGGCTTCTTTTTATAGATTGTAAAAGCCCATTAATTCTTGGCAACTTGATTTTCCATACAACAATATGTTGTACCTAAGTGTAATGCTTATGCCAAATTTGTAAAGTTTTAATGGAGGATTCTTTCAGAAATAATCTCTCTATTTTTATAAGTTGCGGTAAAATATATGTACAAATTATACTTCTTAGACTCCACCTGTGAAATTACATCGAGTATGTTGTTGTTGTATCCTAGACCCCACCTGTGGGATTATACTGAGTATGTTGTTGTTATTGTGAATAACTACAAGATAGAAAAAGTTGGTGGTTATGTGTACACACTATCTTCTACCCCCTATTTTGTTATGTGTTACACATGGTTCAGTCTTTGAAGAAAAAATTTCTACAGCATGCGTTTCTACTTTCTTGCGGGACCATGGAACGATTAGTGTTTGGAAGTTTGATTTTTCTCAATCATTTGGAAAAACTGTTGGAGAACAAGACAGAATATACGTGTAAATACATCACCATCATGGAAATTTGTTAGAAGTTACATTTGGTTAATGGACACACTCGCTTTATAGAATTGTTTTCTGCAGCATATATATGGAGGAAGAGAACAAACATCCTGGTATTTGGTGAATACAAACATGTGTTCGTTTTATTCGTTTCTCTGTTTTGTGTTGCTAATAAATCCATACTTCTCTTCTTCCTTTGAGCATCATCTTTGCTCTCCCAGTGAAGCTTCTGCTTTGCTTCACTTCAAACAATCCTTTCAAATTATATCCGATGTCTATCTGAATTATCTTTCATGTGATGGAGCTACTTTCCCAAAAACGACATCTTGGAATGAGAGTGGGGAATGCTGCACTTGGGACGGAGTCACTTGTGACATATTAACCGGTCATGTTATCGGTTTGGACCTTAGTTGTAGTCTGCTTAATGGAACTATTCATCCCAACAGCAGCCTCTTCCAACTCCATCATCTCCAGACACTAAACCTTGCTTACAATGACTTCAACGATTCTTCAATTCCAAATCACATTGGCCGCTTGACGAATTTGAGGCATCTAAACCTTTCTTGCTCTTACTTTGGAGGAAAAATCCCAATAGAAACCTCATACCTTTCCAATTTGGTTTCACTTGATCTTTCTTTTCTTATTATGTCCATGGATTACAACTTGATCAGAGAACATTTGAAACAATGCTTCAAAACTTCACAAATCTGGAGGTACTATCTCTCCATTATGTCGACATCTCATCTCCGATACCTGTGAATATTTCTTCTTCCTCCTTAAGGTACGTTGATATTGAATATACTAATCTGCGAGGTGTTCTTACAGAGAGGTTTTACCTTCTGCCAAACTTGAGAACTCTCAAATTGGGTGGGAATGTTCTTCTCAAAGGAGTTTTACGAAAGCTCCATCCGAGCAACACTCTGTTGGAGTTGGATATTTCATACACAGGAATCTCTGCTGAGCTATCTGATTTAATTGGCACCTTCAGTTCCTTGAATATCTTGAACCTCCGAAGATGTCAATTGTCTGGTTCCATTCCTGATTCCATTGGAAACCTAACACAACTTAGGGAGTTAGATTTAGGTGATAATTATTTCACTGGCCACATTCCCTCTTCAATTTTAAGCTTGACACATCTTGAATACTTACAGTTGGGGTATAATTCCTTATCTGGCCCACTGCCTAGCAATGCAAGCATGCTTCAAAAGTTGAATTATGTGAGTTTCTCTAAAAACTCACTGAATGGCACCATACCAGCTTGGGTGTTTAGCCTACCTTTGCTTTCTGAATTGTGTCTTAATCATAATCGATTTAGTGGACCACCCGATGAGATCAAAACAAACACAGCATTAGAATACCTGGTTTTAAGCCATAATCAATTCAGTGGTTCTTTTCCTCAATCACTTGCCAATCTCACAAACCTTTCTACCCTTGACATTTCATCAAATAACATCACCGGTGATGGGGGCATAAATATCACTTTTCCTAGACTAGAATATTTGTTCTTATCATCTTGTAATCTGAAGGATTTTCCACATTTCTTGAGAAGTACAAAGACTCTTGAGGTCTTGGATATTTCTAACAATAAGATTCATGGTCACATCCCTGACTGGTTTAGCAGCATGAAGTGGGACAACTTGTGGCACCTAAACTTATCACATAATTCATTAACAGGCTACTTACCACAGTTTCATTACTATAACCTACAGTATCTTGATCTTAAATTTAACTCTCTTCAGGGTCCACTAACATCATCCATTTGTAGCATGAAAAAGCTTGAACTTCTAGATTTATCACGCAACAACTTCAGTAACTCGATTCCAAGTTGCTTGGGAAGCATGGCTAATCTAAACGTGTTGGACTTAAGAAGGAACAGTTTCACAGGGAGGCTTCCACCATTATGTGCACAGAACACTTCATTGAGTACCATTGTCTTGAATGGGAATCGATTTGAAGGACCTGTCCCGATGTCGTTGCTCAACTGTGATGGTTTAGAAGTCCTTGATGTGGGGAACAACGCTATAAATGACACATTTCCAGCTTGGCTAGGAACACTTGATGAACTGCAGGTCCTGATATTAAAGTCCAATGTGTTCCGTGGACCTATAAGTACTTGTCAGACTAAGGTTTGCTTTCCTATGTTGCGAATTTTTGATATTTCTCATAATGAATTCAGTGGCTCACTTCCTGCAAAACTTTTTGGAAACTTCAAGGCAATGATTAAGTTACATAGTGAAGACACAGGACTCATCGGGTACATGGGATCATATAACGGGTCATCTTCATATGACGATTCGGTGAGTTTGGTAATCAAAGGCCAGGAGATGGACCTAGAAAGAATCAGCACAATTATGACAACCATAGATCTCTCAAGCAATCATTTTGAAGGTGTCATTCCAAAAACACTAAAGGATCTCAGCGCACTTTGGCTACTCAATCTATCCCATAACAATCTCATAGGTGATATTCCAATGGAATTGGGGCAATTGAATATGCTTGAAGCTTTAGATCTCTCTTGGAATCGGCTCACTGGAAAGATTCCGCAGGAATTGACAAGAATGAACTTTCTAGAAAAGTTAAACCTCTCTCACAATCTTCTTGTTGGACCAATTCCTCAAGGTCCACAATTCAACACATTTGAAAATGACTCGTATGGTGGCAACCTTGATTTGTGTGGTCTTCCTTTATCAAAGAAGTGTGAAACGAGTGATTCATCTCATGTTCCTCAACCATTGGAGGAAGAAGAAGAAGAAGAGTCGTATTTTTTTAGTGGATTTACGTGGGAATCAGTAGTCATAGGCTATAGTTTTGGACTAGTTGTTGGAACTGTTGTGTGGAGCCTCATGTTTAAATATCGTAAGCCAAAATGGCTTGTCGAATTTTTTGAAGGCATTTTTCCCAAGAAAATGAGAAGGCCAAAGAAGAGAGCTCAGAGACGACGGACTTGATGAAAGATTGAGAGGGACAACTTGTCTTTGTTTATTTTCTGTTTTTTGTTTAATATGTCTATCACTTTTAGTATCAATGGTTATTCAAGTGATCTACACAGCCTCTCATTAGTTACGTTACTCGAACTCTTCAAAAATGTCATTGACTAATAATCTTTATAGTCATAAAATGGCCTTAGCATGTTCTCTAGCTTAATTTCAACTTCCATGATTTTGATTTTAGTAAGTTTGTATAAATATATATACTTTGTGATGAAAGTTATGTCTCTGGCTATTGAAACCAACGTCTAATTCATATTGTTTAATTATAAATGATGTTTTAAACAACATGTTCACCAAGATTTGTATTGTCCTTTTAGCGGTTTTTAAGTCCATTTTATTAGTGGAACCACTTCATAAGTAGCTGATTTTGTAAAGTGACAAATTAGTCTATTCGTTGAGTCTATGGTAGAAAAAGGATTAGTCAAGATATTATCAACATCGTTCAATATTCAATTCGTTCATCTTCCAAAATTTATTGCATTCATACAACTTGGTTTCATTTGATTAAATGGAGTAACATCATGTCTTTATTGCTCTTTTATTTTATATCTCTATTGACTTGGTCATGAAGAAGAGACGGAAGTTACTTAAAGTGGGACAACTCAAAAATTATGTATTGATATTGTATTTCTTTTTCCATCTATACTGTTACGATCAAAGTCTTATCAGGGATGAGCATGTTGTATTTTTTTCTTCTCCGTTTTTCTCTCTATTAAACTTCTTTAATTTGATTTTCTATGAATTTTTGGATGTCCAAAGTCTGTATTTTTATCACTCAATACAATACATATATCGTTCATTTTTTAATCTACTGGTGGTCTTTAGTTAGATTTTCTGTGATTTTCATCATTAATCAATACAATATATTAATTTAATATCTCTGTCGCCTAACTCATAATATGATTATCCAAATCTTATAAAGAGTCCTTCTCATACCATGTAAAGTTATGTTTTGCCTAGTAGGAATGATAGAAATGATATTACTTCTATTAGAGTCTCTTGGCCTCAAAGTTGAATTACTATTTTGTTTCTATATTCCGAAGATAAACTTAAATATCAATAATTAATTAATTAATTATTGAGTAATAATTAAAACCGGTGTATCCTATCTTGGATAATCTTTTTTCATTTATGAATATGTTTTCTTGAAAAAACAAATGTAAAATTTCATCCACTGTCATGTTTAGAAGATATCTTCTTTTACAAAGGACCCGTAGGCCCAAACATACTTTTTCTTTCTTCAACTTTGTGGAAATTTGCATCATCGTCCGCTAGTTAGAATACAGTATCCATTTTTCCTTAGGTGAAAATTATTGTGTAACTAATAAGTTTGAATCACTAACTCGGATTGACCTTTTAGGAAAAATTGCACCCAAATTTATAGTATTCTTACAACTTGGTTTCACTTGATTAAAATGTCCCTTATCATGTCTTTATTTCTCATTCATTATTTTAATTTTTTCTCAATTGACTCGGTCATGTAATAGTTTTTCCCTTTGAAAAGTGTTGGGATACAAACTCCTCCCATATACAATTATCAAGTAGTAGCCCATAATTAATTCAAAGTTGCCAACTTCCTGTAAAATACAACAACAACAGCAACATTACCCCAATGCTTCAAAGGCTCCCGCCCATTGCAGGGTAAGGGAGGGTCGGATGTACGCACCCTGACTCCTATGTTTAAAAACATAGCGCGACTGTTTCCAGTCCAGCTTCCTGTAAAATGTTTTCAATAAATGGCAAATTGTTGGTGGAATGGTTGGCCACCAACTCTTGTTTTAGTCAAAAATGGTGACTACCAACACCTATAAATATAGGAGAATGTTGGTCCTAATGAAGAAAAGGGAGAAGAGAAAAATGTAGAGAGAGCCACATAATTCTAATTCTGTAAGATACACATTATGTATTTTGTGAGTGTTGTAATACTCCTTTTATTTTTATCACTCTACTCCACATATATGATTGAGTGATACACAAAAATTATATCCTCGTAGTACTTAGGACTAGTGAGGTTTTGTTGTATAGTTCTGTATTATAGTGATATTTTGCTTGTCGTTGTTCATGAATGTAACCTATTTTTGGTTGAACCACATTAAATCTGTGTCTTCACTTATTATCTTGCCTAATTTATTTATACTTTTCAATATCAATCTCGATCCTTATCACGTTTTCGCTATCGCCTGATAATCCCTAACATGCTGTCTACCAGGATTTACTTTATTTTTGGGTTTGAATTCGAGACATGTGGTTCAGTTTTCCCTTGTTCTAGCCCTTTGACTAAATAAAATGATTTTCTTACTTATTTTTCTGGTGCTTGGTAAGTTAAATTTCTCCTAATGCCGCGTTTATTAGGGTTCGAGTTATAAAACTTAACCTAATGTCCCACCTAAACCTTTGCCATAATTCATTTGCAAGACACCTAGAACAACTACAATTCTATAATCTAAATTTAGGTCTCTTGATCTTAAGTTCAACTTTCTTTGGGGTCGATTTGTAACATGAGCAGCCTTAGCTTTCTAGATTTATCACACAAATACTTTAGTGACTTGGTTCCACATTGCTTGGGAAACATGGATAGTCTCTTTGTGCTAGACTTTTTTTTTTTTGGTCACACTGTGAAATTTCATTCGACAAAAGTAGCATAGATAGGTCGCTAGTTCTTTATGGACTTGAGAAGTAATCATTTCAGTGCGAGTCTTCCTTCGTTATGTAGTTTGGAACTGTCATGTGGAGCCTCATATTTAAATCCAATTTTTGAATGCATCGTTCCACAAAAAAATAGAAGGCGAAAGAAGAGATCTTCGATATAAGGACTTAATGAGAGACTGGAAGAAATAACTTGTCAAGTAACATCAGGAATACTATTATCTCCACACGATATCGTTGTTTTGTGGAAAATGTTTTCACTAAATATTTCCACACGATATCGCTGTTTTGTTAAATCATGTCTTTAATTATTGTTTTGTTAATTTGTCAGTTTACTTAGTCAAGCAATACTTTCTCTCATTGGAAGTTTGTTGGAAATTCTGCAGAAAATACTCTCCATTTATGGCAAAGTCGGACAAAACAAATATACCATAACTGGTGCTAGTAAGTCTATGTTTTTCTTCTTCCTTTGAGCGTCATCTTTGTTCTCCCAGTGAAGCTTCCGCTTTGCTTCAGTTCAAAGAATCCATTCATATTTCCAAATACTTCAGCTGTTTAAATTATCCCACAAATACAAAGTTACACATTTTAGAAAAAGGGGATTCAAAGTATAATAAATAGATGTATAAAAAAATTGAAGGAATTTAATACATAATATCTAAGTTACTCAGACTCTTCACTTTTGGTGCCGCATTTGTGTCGACACGAGATGAGTGTGAGTGTGGTTGTGAGATTCGTGTCCAATTTGATCCACTGATTTTGGATACTTTGACCAAAATCGATGGTGAAAGTTTGGGCGGTTTAGTGATTTTTGTGATCAATGCAAAAACTAAGGTGAAATTGAAGAAAATAAAGAATTCTAGCCACCATTGGAACAGTCACCATGGGAACAACCACCATTCTAGAAGCCACCATTGTTGAATTCAACAATGGCTGCACACTTCTTCAAAGTTAGCCACCAAATTTTGGCCAACTTTTGACAATTCAGTCCCGTAAATTTACTATAAATAGAGGTGCAATCCTCATTTGTAAGACATCACCAAGAAGAGTGTAATGTGTGAGATTGAGAGTTGTTTTGTAATCTATTCTTATAAGTAATAGAAGAAATTTTTTTCTCAAATTTGTGTTTACCAACTTCAATTGATCCTTTGGCCTCAACAAGTGGTATCAGAGCCAAGTTAGAAGCGTTGGTCAAGTTTTTCGGTGACGGGTTGAATTTTGGATTTTTTGAATTTTATTCGAAATTCAATTCTGATTGCACCATTGGATTTGTCTCGTTGAACTAAATCCAAAGCACTAAACGACGACCTAATCTGAGCTCAAATGAGCCCGGAAAACACAATCAAAGTTTGGTTAACGTTGCTGGAGTTTCACCGGAGAAGACGACACTGTTCACCGAAATTTCGCCAGAGAAGACGACATTGTTTGCCGGAGTTCCGCCGGAGAAGACGACCGGAAACACTATTCATCCCCGGAATTTGCAATAATTTTGAAAATTATAAATTGACCCCTCAAGTTTTCTGAAATTTCAGTTTGGTCCCTCAACTTTTAGCAAATTTTAGATTGGCCCCTGTTCTTTCTGAAAGTGCAGTTTGGCCTCTGATCTTTCTGAAATTATAGTTTGATCTCCAAAGTTTTTAAAATTATTGTTCTACTCTAATAGTGGAATTTTGGCCTTGAAGTGTCAATTCCACCTTTTTATACCGTTTCGAACGTAACAGTGAGCTTCAGTCTTTTAAGATCCAACCTCGTTTTGGTGGATTAAGCTATTTTAAGGTGATAATGCCGATAGAAGAGTCAACATGATCTTCCGAAGCAGTTTGCAGCTGAAGAACAAGGGTGGAGAAACATTAGTTACTATTCTTGAAGATGTAGCTTATTGTTCTACCCATAATGAGACATGCCTTCACGTCTCAAGATAAGATACA
>JAOTQJ010000011.1:8072053-8086271 GCA_025642045.1 Solanum sejunctum | reverse complement strand
AAAAACAAGTTAACATGTAAAAGCAATTTTATTATTCATATTAATCAACTTCTATTGAGAATTATCTTTCTACACATAATTTTGTAAGAAAAGGTTAAAAAAACCAAAAAAAAACTACAAACTGCACCAATCCGCACCAACGCGAAAAAATCCGAGGTTGATAAATCCGCATTTATTGGTTTGGTTTGATTTATGTATTAAAAAATCCGATATAAATGGTTTGGTTTGTTATTTAAAAAATCCGCACCAACCGCCCCATGTACACCCCTATACATACATACATATATATATATATATATATTAATATTTTTGAAATATGAATACAATTGAGTGAAACAACTAATTATTTATTGTATACATACTATAATAATAGTTGTGCTCACTGTATTCAATCAACATATATATACACATTGAGGTTGTATTCATAAGTTATAATAATCGTATTTATTGTATATTTTATTTATTTTATTTGTGTTCTGTGTATTTTTTTTAGTTTTTCATTTGTTAAATACCCTATATCAATTTGTAAATAGTTATATTATTTCTGACGAAGGACAATGGAGAAAATTGAAGAACTGAGTAAATTATATCTCAACTTTTTTATACTATTTTTAAATAGTAGTTTAATAATTGAAAATTTATAACTTTAATGCACATAGTTTAAGGGATTACCATTTAAAAATAGAAAAATATCTTCTTTAGAGCAATAGAATTATTATATAAAAATATATATTAAAATAAAAAACTTACCTTTTATACAATGAATGTAGTTAAATAACCACCAAAATTATAGTCATGTATAGTAATTTATATAATTATAGCTATTGAACAACACTAACCCTTAAATTACAATCATTTATAGAAGTGTCTCTTTAATTAAAGGTTGACCAATTGAAATACGGCTAAGCGTTTAATAGCATTAATATAATAGTAAAATTTTCAGTAGTAATGCTTTTTTGTATTTAGCTAAAGGTTGGTTGCCCATTTCTTTCCTAATTATTAGAACAGTACAAAAAATACTGCTAGGTACAAAAAGATTTCATTCTGCACGATAAATTATGTAAATAAAGAATTATTAGTCAATGAAAATTTTGTTTCTTTGATGCTTCGGTGGGAAGCGAGAAAGTATTGTTTTGTCCTATCGAGCAATGTATGTATGGCCTAAATATACAATTTTGAAAAAGGTGGTCATATTTTTTTTTTTAAAAAAAAACAATTTAAAAACAATTCAGCATATGCACTATAGCTAGTTAATACTATCATCCGACGTATTGGCTCGTAACTTGCATTTGCTAACTTCTATGGTTTTACAACCTCTTGAAAAGAACTGCAACATCACTTCTCTATTGTTCAACGATCAAGTGACGACAAGTTCATGCTTCTGTATGTTCTCCCTAGTTAATTATCCACTTATTGACAAAATACTGGTCCAACTTTCCACTTTCAAACATTAACACTGAAGTTTTAAAATTGCTAGACTAATTAACAGAATGAATTATTTGAACAATCATCTGCTCATGCACACATTGACACTGGCAGTGGTTGCAACTGTCTATATTTACGATAATCTAACTTCCCACTTTCCATTTTACCCCCTAATGGCATGCTTTTATAGCGCTACGGAAATCTGGTCAAAACGACAACTTCATCAAGTTCTCCTCCTTAATTAAACGCCACCATATGAATTCAAAGGAAGGGGATGGATTTCTAGACCAAAATATGCTAACAAGAGAATGTCAGTGCCTCTGTTGACGGAATTTTTTCCCCTCTTACTGGATTTATTTATGACAACACATGAAGAGAGGCATGTAATCTGATACTAACTGAAATTTGGATTCTGACATCTCTACTGGATTTGTAAATGAAGGCGTCCAAAGCATCAAACTAAACACCCCTCGGAAAGATATAAACTACAGTATGAAATCATGTAATTTAGACAAACAAGGTGACGAAGAAAATAGGCAGAGACAATAAATGTTTGGGTATAAACAAATTCTATACAATGAGCTCATCTTCAAGATAATTGTACTCAAATGTGAACTCCTGTTTGATCCTCTGGCACCTGCACAAAGGTCCAAAGATGATCTCAAAGTCATTAAATCATTTCAAACCACATTCACGTATGCATTCCATGAATAGAAGAAACATCAACTAAACCAGATAGCCAGGTCCCATAAATATTCTATTAATCTTTTTAGTTCATTTCTTCCCTTCATCAAGGTGCAAGTAGGTCGGGGATGGGGGGACGTATGTAGTCTTCAAACCACACAACATTCGAGTATTACATATCTAAAAAGGGAAACTTGCAAGGCCAGGTGCACTTGAGCTGAGAGATGCATAGCATTGATCTCCAAGAATATATTCACTTCAATCCAACAGACTTTGAAGTAGTTTGACAAAAAACAGGAAAAACAACTATATGAGGCACAACAAAGAAACGAGCTATATTTGAGGGGAAAAAAGGATGGTGAGAAATAAACTCAGAAATATATCAAGAAATAAAAACTCAGGAAAATATTATTACATTGGGTCCTATTTATACACATTACATTATAATCATTTTCCATGTACAAGACTACACAAATCTTCTTTCTATTCATCTTCTAACACCACAACCACCACCATAAAAGTTGGTGCTTATAAATTATATGTACCAAGTTGATATAGATACTATTACAAGAACCAGTGAGGCACTTACTAGAATTGACTAAGTTGACTTTACAAATTTCGGAACATCTCATGAGAGTATCTTTTTCTCTTGACAAAGTGACAATCAATAACCCTAAGGGGTTGGTCTGATGGTAATAGACTTGAGCCTTGGGGTTTGCTCCCTTTCAAGGTCTCAAGATCGAAACCCACTAGGTGCAAACAATTTTTGAGGGTCATCGGACTGGGTCCTTGCCGAGGGCCTGTGCACCCCCGGGCTTAGTCGGGGCTCTAAGAGACTCGAATATCCGGTGCAAATCAAAAAAAAAAGTGACAATCAATTTCAATATGCTTCGTCCTTTCATGAAATACCATATATGAGGCAATGCGAAGGACCACTTGATTATCACACACAAGTTTCATCTAATTGATTTCTCCTACTTTTTCTGTGAGCAACCGGTTGATCCAAACTAGCTCACAAGTGATACAGCCATTTGCTCGATCTGTTGCTTCTACAAAGGATCAAACTAGCTCACAAGTGATACAGCCATTTCCTCGATCTGTTGCTTCTACAAAGGATCAAACTAGCTCACAAGTGATACAACCATTTGCTCGATCTGTTGCTTCTACAAAGGATCAAGCAGCCAATTCTATTTCTTACTATTCTACAACACCAAATTACCTCCTAATTAAATACTATCTAAAATGTAGAATGTCTATCAGGAGATTATCCTGCCCTATCAACATTTGCACAAGCCACAATCCTCGAAGAGTAGTCCTTTGGTTGGAGCTGACTTTATATAATATATCATAGAATGCTGACAACTGTATCCAATGACTATCACAAGGAGAACCCATAACTTACAACACTCATAAGAATAGAAATGGCAGGTCTAGTCAGTGTGAATAATTCAACTCAATAAACAACCACCTATATCTTCCAAGATCACTGACTGGCTCCCCCTATCTAGGCAAGAGTCTAGCATTTGGATCCACGGGAGTGTCCATGAATTTACTTCCCATGATTCTTGTCTACTCAATAATGTCTACGACATACTTTTATTGAGAAATAACAATACCTAACCTAGATAGAGCAACCACAATACAAACAAAATACTTCAGCCTGCCAAGCTCTTTGGTTTGGAAATGCTGAAAAAAGATATTATTCTAACTCAGTGATATTGTCTAAATCATTGTCGGTGACGATATCATCAAGACAATAACGTCCATACTAGTAGAATCATATATAACCTCCTAAGCACAAAAGGAATGTAATGTAGTGTTCATAAATATAGCTTAGTGTAATAATGTAGTGCATCGCAATAATATTTCTCACATGGTATCATAGTTGGTTTATATCATGCCTTTTTCGGTGAGTGTCGTGCAAAACCCAACTCCACCATTGGATTCAGCCAGCTCCAGTAACCAAACTCTAGTCAAGTTTTCCGGCAGCAGACACCTCATGTGACGGCAGACATTAGAGTTCTGGCGGATGCATGAGTTCATCCACCGGTGCAAGGTATTCCATTCCAGCCAACTTTCGACCATGTTTCCTTTCCAGTGGAGTTCACTATCTGATTCCAAGGGTATCCATCCAGATTCCACCACATTCAGACAATTTTATACAGATTTCAGTAACTGTTCGAGAGAGCTCTGTATTTTCCTATGCGTTTTTCAAGCCGGGATTCTTCTTCTACAGTGGTCATCCAGTGATTTTGGAAAAAAAACCATCCATTTTTTTTTTACAATTTCCTATCACCTTTTACAGCGAGTTTTCCGGCAACTTCAGTCTCTGCTTTTGGTTCTTTGTACTTGGTCGGCGATTATTACTTACGCCCAGCCAATTTCTAATAGTTTCAACAACCCAATTTATAGATCTGATCACATTTCTCGATTTTTCTGTTCTGTTGTCAGATTCTGACCAAGTCATATTTCAGGCAACTTCCGAGACAAATTTCAGATCTTCTGCACTTTCAGCAGCCTTCTCTACTGTATTTTGGTATTATGTTTTTTATCTTTGGTAGTTTTGGCTCCAAGAAATTGGGAGTTGAAAATTCATTTTTTACAATTTCTTTTTGAGGCTGGCAACTGTGATTCATTCTTAGAATTTCTCCAGAACCCTTGATGAAAGGATCAGAAAATTGAACATCCCAATCCATAGAGTGTCAATGAGGTCATTTTGCAAGATCTCAACCTAAGTGCTGTTATTGTAATAGGTTTGGATGCAATCAAGAAGTATGGCATTCTCTACATGATCAACCACCCAAGAATGCTCATTTTGCTCGGACTAACACTACATGTAATCAACTGGTATATTTGTGTGAAAGAGAATATAGAGTTCCTTCGTATCAAGCAAGTAAGCAAACGTCTCTACAAGTTGCCTTAATTGCTCAGCCTGATACTTTTCTTTCTCGTCATCTTTTGCTTGTCTTCCATAGTCTAATACCCTTGGACCGTGGTTCGTGGACTCCTATGTCTGGTGATAAATCCATTTCGTCAAATATTGTTTATTCGGTCTCTTCCTGCTTTTACTATAGCCAATGGATTCAAACGCATACAGAAAAGACGTTGGACAAGATAATCGCCTATCATATGCCACTCTAAACTCTATAATGTATGTCCTTGATTGTCCTTTTAATCTTGCATCTGTTAGTCATTTGACTAGTGCCCTAAATTTGTGCCATAATATATCTCGATGATTCTTTTGCTATGTAGGATTGTAGTAGGGGACAAACAACTGGCATAAGACTTATATCCCAAGGCCTCTACTATCTTACCTCCACTTCATGTCCAGTTACAGATACTCCAGACTTATTTCACAATGTTAGAACATCCAAGTTTATTCAAGCTAAAAAAGATGATGCCTAGTTTTTCAAGTCTGTCCACATTGGATTGTGAGTCATGTCAACTTGGGAAACACACTCACACTACCTTTCCACAAAGCTCTGAGAGTCGTGTAGGATCTAATTTTTCATTAGTTCATTCTGTTATTTGGGGTCCTAATAGAGTTAATTCAACTTTAGGATTGTTCTGAGTAGGTTTCTATATTTAAGAGCTTTTGTGCTGAAATACAAAATCAATTTGATGTTTCTTTTTGTACTTTTCATACTTATCCTCCCTCTTTCAGCACTTTATGATTGACCATGGAATTATTCACTAGAATGGGAGAACGGGGACTCAGAGAAGAATAATAGGTACCACATTGAGACTACACACACTTCTCTCATTCAATCCCATGTTCTGTTGTTTTTCTCACGATGCAGTTCTCACGTCTTGCTATTTAATTAATTGAATGCCCTTATCTTTCATTTTCAAAATCAGATTTCTTATCCAACAATGTTTCCTCAGTCAGCTCTGTACTCTTAGTCTCCTCGAGTCTTAGGGAACACATGTTTTATTCATAACTTCTTGGAAAGATAAATTAACCCCCATGCTCTTTTTCTTTATTATTCTTGAGCTTAAAGAGCTTGAAAGGATTATTGTTGCTACTCACCTAATCTGTCAGAACCTTATGTCCACCGATGACACATTTTTGAGTCTCAACCTTACTCAACATCTTCTGGTTATCTTGATCCCTCTAAGGTCTTACTTGTACTAACTTCTGAGGAATCTACATTTACTCCCATAACTCTTGCCACAGTGCCACTATTTTTGGCTTATCATTGCCTCCCACGTCCAACATCAAGTCCAAATGATTCAGGAATCGGACCCTGCACCTACTGTGGGCTTGTCTTCTCCTAATCAATTGATTGCACTTCGAAAAGACATAGTTCACTCATAATACTGACCCCATTTATACCTTTTTAAGTTATCAACGTCTATAATCACCTATTATGCCTTTGTATCATCTTTGTCCTATGTTTCTTTGCTTAAAAGTGTACAGTGAGGCACTCTGTCATCTAGGAATGGTGAGGTGACAACTATGATTGATGAGACGTATGCTTTAAATGTGAGTGCTAATTGGGAGCTTGTTCCTCTTCCTTTAGGTAAATGAACTGTTAGTTATTGTCGGGTTCATGCAGTCAAACTTGGTCCGGACAATCAAATTGATCGGCTTAAGGCTCCCTTTGTCGCCAATGGGTATATTCGGATTTTCGGGCTTGATTACGGTGATACTTTCTCTTCTGTGGCTAAAATAACATCTGTTTGTCTTTCTCTATCCATGACTATTCTTGATCATTGACCTCTTTATCAATTGGACATTAAAAATGTTTTTCTCCATGGAGACTTTGAGGAGGATGTTATAGGGAGTAATGACTTGGTTTTGTCGCTCAAGAGGAATCTAGTAGCCTGGTATGTTGATTGCATCAGTCACTCTAAGGTCTGAAACAAACTTCTCAAGCTTGGTTTGAAGTTCAACACAATAATTCAGGAGTTTGGCATGACTCACTAGGAAGTTGATCACTCGATTATCAATCTATCAGCATTTTGCTCAAAAGTTTGAGTATTTATTTGGACGGATGTGGGTGACTAGGAGCAGAAAAGAATAATGGTCGACAGAAAGGAGAAAAACTATAAGCATTAATAAAACTCCATGAATCAGGAATGTCGTTACAATGGGAGTTCCAAAAAATGATCTTATTATACTGATACAGCCTTGTTTTAGAATAAAGACCCAAAATGAACGAAAAGAATGCATCAAAGATGCAAGAAACCAAACACCAGAAACTTATATGAACTTCCTGGTTAAAAGAACAACTTGATTGTTTGCCACTAAGAAGAGGGAGGACCCAAATATATGGAAAAGAAGTGTAGAAGAAGAATGACGAACAACTATCAGGCAGGTAACTTAGCATCAGGCTTGAGAAAGAGATGGAATAAAAAAGCACTTCAGGTCTATGGAAAAATGTATCCATGCTTGGAAGTCTCCAAAATTCATTTCATTTCAATCCATTCCCTTTCAAGATCAAACAAGCAAGAAAACGTCCGTTCCAATTTAAGCCTCCTTCGCTCCATTTCTTTCCTTTAGTAAATCAAATGGATTTACAAGTGCTAAGACAACAATGTTTGAACGTTTGTATGTTGAGCTAGGAGAGAAGGGCGCGGACAAGAGAGAGCGAAAAGCTCGCGTCTTGGATCAAGTGAGGTGCATCAAGGATGAGGTTGGTCAGGTGTTGGTGGTTGAGACTTCTATTAAGAAAAGATGGCAAGCTTACTTTCACAAGCTCTTGAATGAGAAAAGGAACAAAGATATTGAGCTGGGTGAGGTGGTGCACTCTAATAGTCATCATGATTTTGGCTACTGCAGGCGTTTCAGGGCTGAGGAGGTTAGACATGTTATTAGTAGGATGAAGAGAAAGAGAGAGCGACCAGACCCGATATGATTTAGGTGAATTTATGAAAGAGCGCGGATAAGGATGGTATGGAGTGGTTGACTAGCTTAGTCGATCTATTCTAAGGACTGCTAAGAAGTCCGATGAGCGGAGGAGAAGTACAATGGTTCCATTGTATAAGAACAAGGGTGATATTCGAAAATGTAACAATTACAGGGTATCAAGTTGCGACGCCACACTATGAAGGTCTGGGAGAGAGTGGTGGAGATGAGGGTGAGGAGAGGCATGTCTATTTCAAAGAATCAGTTCAGATTCATGTTGGGGTGATCGACTACTGAACCAATTCATCTTCTTCGAAGACTAGTGGAGAAATATAGTAAATGAAAAAGGGACCTTCATATGGTATTCATTGATCTTGAGAAGGCCTATGACAAAGTTCCACGAGATATCCTATTGAGGTGTCTAGAGGCGAAAGGTATTCCTATGGTGTATATTAGGATGATAAAAGACATGCATGATGATGGAGCCAAAACTCAGGTAAAGACATGGGACGAAACTCGGAGTATTTTCCTATTTGAGATGGAGCTTCATCAAGGATCTGTGTTGAGCCCTTCTCTTTTTGCCTTAGTGAAGGAGGAGCTGATATGGTCTATACAAGAGGAGGTTCCATGGTGTATGCTATTTGCGGATGACATAGTACTGATTGATGAGACTAGGGATAAAGTTAAAAACAGGCTGGAGGTTTGGAGTCATACTTTAGAATCCTAAGGGTTCAAATTGCGCAAGACTAAAATAGAATACTTGAAGTGCTAATTTAGTGTTGCAAGGGATGGAGTGGAGATTTTTGTAAGGCTCGCCACTCAATCTATTCCCAAGAGAGAACTTTAAACATCCAGGGTCCATCATCCAGGGTAGTGGTGATATCGATGATATCACACATCGTATTGGGGCAGCGTGGATGAAGAAGAGGCTTGCCTCCAGAGTATTGTGTGATAAGAAAACACTACCTAAACTTAAAGGTAAGTTTTACAGAATGGTGGGTGGACCGTCATCGTTATATGGGAGCCAATCAAAAACTCACATATCCACAAGGTGCAGGTTGCGGAGATGAGGATGTTGAGATGGACGTGTGAACACACCAGAGGTGATAAGACTAGGAATGAGACCATTCGAGAGAAGTTAGAAGTGGCATCTGTGGCGGGCAAGACGAGGGAAACAAGGTTGCGATGTTTTGGGCATATGCAGAGAAGTACGGACGCTCCTATTGAGAGGTGCGAAAGGTCGGATTTAGGGGTTATGCGGAAGGGTAGAGGTAGACAAAAAAAGTATTTGAGGAGGTAATTAGAAGGATATGGCAAAACTTCATCTTACCGAGTACATGACCTTATATAGAAAGAAGTGGAAGTCGCATATTAGAGTAGAAGGTTAATAGGCTTGTAGGGGTAGGATGATGTCTAGCTTTGTGATATAGTAGGTTTGTAGGATTACTCGTGTCTTTATGTCTTGTGTTGTTATTGTCCAACTTATATTTGTTATTTTTATTATATTTATATATTATCGTTGGCTTTCCACTTTAGTCAGTTTTTCTTTTTTCATATCTAGCATCTTTTGCTTTTGGGGGCTTGATATTTTTGAGACGAGAGTCTTTCGGAAACAATCTATCTCTGAGGTAGTGGTAAGGTCTACGTACATTTTACCCTCCCCAAATCTCACTTGTGGAATTCCACTGGGTATGTTGTTAGTAAATAAAACGAATAATTTAACACATCTGACATCCATTAAAACCACCAAACCAAATATAGACAGCAGCATAGACTTGTTACTTTTAGCTCCCATAAAAATCGGTCAATTGAATATCAAAACAGAAGCATTTTGGAGTATAGTAAACAAATCTAACAAAGTATTATGTGATAGCATACCATCCATGTTGTTCATCATTTGCGATGTGGAAATCAAAGTAGACATATGTTCCCTGTTCAAAATCATCAGTGGCAACAGTAGGCTCCTCATGCCGCTGAAACCATGTGTTATACTTTCTGTGATACCTCCAAGACTGTTTCTTCAACTCCTTAGCAGCAAGATACTGCTGATAAGTATTCTGCAGAGGGTAATGAAGAACAAGATAAATATGATCTCTAAGATTGAAAAAGGCCATCAAAACCAACGGCAATGACAGTTGCACCTGTTGGTAGTAAAATGCAAAGAACAGAGTGTCAGTGCCATAGTTATCAGCTCCAAGTCTTTCCCAGAAGGCAGGATTGTTGACAATGGGTGCCTGTACTTGGGGATAGCTTGGAGGGGTAACTGCAGGGTGCCTCTGCAACAACAGCAAAAGATAAATTCACACTAATTTATTATCAAGTAACACAGTGGATGAAGTATTGAAGTTTACCGGTGTATAGCTCTTTGCACGTTCAGAATCTTTGGGTAGAGGAAGTTTGTAATAGGCAGATTCAAGCATCTGCAAGTTGTATAATTGGTCATGCATTCCTGCAGAATTTGCAGTGGATGCACTCAGGTTATCACCAATTGCTCCAAGGTCTGCAACACTCCTTCGACCAATAACCCCAAGACTTCCAGATGACTGACTGGATTGCAAAGGTTGCCCAGGAGATAGATCTGTATCCCTTGGCCTAGGGGATGCTTCAGCAACAGAAGTGACTCCTCCCTGCATCTAAGAATCTTTTACAAGTGACTAACAAAGTACTAATTTGGCCCACAGAAAAAGGAAAAAGATTTTAAAAAAAAAATAGACAACATGGAAATGAGTGCATCAATGTAATTAAACAAAGATCGGTGCTCTTTAAAAAACCTCTTTAGCATCAAATCCAATATATACTTCATCCTAGCAATCCCAATTGCTTATCAATCTCAAGTCATTAACCGTAATCCTTTACCATGCCCGCATTACTTGTCTAATCTCAAGCCAACCTCATTGAGGAGAAAAAGGAGACAGCTTGAGAGATATAAATTAGAGAGAGATCAGAATCCTCAACTTCCTATCAATCACTTGAACTCCCTACTCTAAATCCTCAATCATATTCCTCCTTTCATTCCCTCATCCACCCTGAGGAAATTAGCCATCTGTTAAGGAACACTAAACCACCGAAATTATACTTTGGGCTTCTAATAATGACCTTTACATGATGAAATATCCCTTCACAACCATCCAACTAAAAGATGATGGACCCATGGAACCAACCAGTTCTACTAAATTTCAATTGGGAGTTCTTGCTGAAAATCCTTAAAGACATAGAATTTGGTAACAAATGGTGAAATGATAAGATTTTGCATTTCTAATGTCAGATAATTAATTAATTTATTATGCAGTTTCTTGGGATGTGGCTCATTTTTATAATTGTGTTTGCAAATTGTTTTCTTATGGCAAGCAGCAACAACCTGATGGCAACGGTTTCTGTCAATACTACTAACAAAAATCCCATATTGTGCACGGGCCCAATATTTGGTCATAAAATTATTTTGTTTAGGTGGTTTAATTAAACAATTTTAAATCATCTCATTCTTTTTTCTCGTAAATCTAATATAAGAGGTCCACTGGAATGTCCAATTAAAGTCTTTTTCATCATCGACCATTGTTTTTCACTCAAGGTAGTTATAAAATTTACACAAGTAAAACTACAAATTAAGAATATGAATTTAAAATTAAAGGAAATAGCTAATGTAGATCCTATGATTTTGGAAAAATTATATGCTAATTAAATTAAAATAGAACAAAAAAATATATTTTTAATTTTTTTTGAAAATGTCCTTAGTGAAGCAAACACATCAACGGAAAGTGCCTGCTTCAGCCTCAAAACTCCCTCTTATATGTATATGATAAGAGAAATTGTGATTTTTTTTTCATTTATTAGTGCTTGAATTTTAAATGCTGCCAATCTTTTTTATAAAAACAATAGAAGAGAAAAATGAAATCCATCACAAAAGAATAAACTTTGAAGCTTTGGATATTGAAAAGAGAGGGATAAGACGGAAGGAAAAGAAAATAGGTAGGGTCGCGTCATTGTGAAGCACTAATAACAAATTATTTGAAGCGACATTAAAAATATTAAGTTGGATTAGTTAGGGGTATACTTGACCCTTTTTCAATTAATATATTAGACAACCACATTCTCTCATGTAAAGTGAAAATAATAGGCCTCTAACATACGTCATTGTGAAGCACTAATAACAAATTATTTGAAGCGGCATTAAAAAATAGTAAGTTGGATTAGCATGTCATCAACTAAAATTAAATATCCATCTTACACTCTTATCAACAATCACATGAGATAAAATTAATCAATTAAAAACCTGTTTAGATTGGCTTTTCATTTTTGACTTATTTTTATTATTTTAGCTTACAACTGAGTGCTTATAAGCACTTTTTTTAACTTATCCAAACATTCCAAAAGTGCTTAAAAGTTAGTTTAGCTTAAAAGCACTTAAGATAAGCCAATCCAAATAGGTTCTTAATATTGGAAGCCAGATCAGTTAAAGATATTCAACTCACTGGGGTATCTAATCCATATGAAGCCTTCATATCATCCTCATTCAAAACACTTTTCCCGAGCCCAACATTTGCAGAAGAATCTGCAGAAGAATCCTCAGGCAAAATCTGTTGTTGCTGCAATTCATCAGTTTTTGCAATGCCAACATCTGCAACCATTGTATTTAGAAAAGCATTTTAAGACTTCATGTATCAAAGAATAGAATAGAACTATCTTTTGCTTCAAATGGTAAAGAAAATACAACTTTTCCTTCTTTTCAGTTGTCAATTAGGTAAAGAAGATCAACATTACAAGTCGAGCTATTTCCCCTTGATAGTAACCCAACTACAATTTTCAAGAAAATAGGTCACTTCAATCATCTCCCCCCTCCACACAGTCCCATTCCTAGGGCTCTGTAACTGTCAATCTGTTAATTGATGATGAAGATAATACACTCTTGCCTCTCTTCATCCAAATTTACAACAACAACAACAACATACCCAGTAAAATCCCACAAGTGGGGTCCGAAGAGGGTAGAATGTACGCAGACCTTACCACTACCATAGAAATAGAGAGGTTGTTTCCTGGGAACCCTCATCTCAAAACCCGTACGCAAGAAAGAACTAGATATGACAAAAGGAAGGGAAGGGAACAGAAAGAGCAACTAATAATGACAGTATGTAAATAAGATAAAACTAACACATAATACGACAGGCAAGCGAACACATGATAAAAACACATAACCCTACCATTAGCCTGCTACTCTAATTCGCGACCTCCACTTTTTTCTAAGGTTATGTCCTCAGTGAGATCAAGTTCCGTCATATCATGTCTAATCAACTCCCCCCAGTACTTCTTCGGTCTACCTCTACCCCTCCGAGTATCTCCCAAGACCAACCTCTCGCACCTACTAACAGGAGCATCGATACTCCTTCTCTGCACATGTCCAAACCATCGCAGTCTCGCTTCCCTCATCTTTTCGGCCACCGGAGACACCTCTAGCTTCTCCCAGATGGTCTCATTCCTAACCTTGTCACCCCTGATGTGACCACACATCCATCTCAACATCCTCATCTCTGCGACATACATCTTCTGAATATGTGCCTTTTTAATTGACCAACACTCCACCCCATACAACAACGATGGTCTAACCACCATACTGTAAAACTTACCTTTGAGTTTAGGTGATATCTTCTTGTCACATAATACTCCAGAGGCAAGTCTCCATTTAGTCCATGCTGCCCCAATACGATGTGTGACATCATCGTCGATATCGCCACTGCTCTGGATAATGGACCCCAAATACTTGAAGTTTTCCCTCTTGGGGATAGATTGAGTGGCAAGCCTCACATCAGAGTTTGCCTCATCCCTCTCAACACTGAATTTGCACTCCAAGTATTCAGTTTTGGTCCTGCTTAATGTGAATCCTTTGGACTCCAAGGCGTGTCTCCAGACCTCCAACTTATCATTAACTTTAGTCCGAGTCTCATCAATTAGTACTATGTCATCTGCAAATAGCATACACCATGGTACCTCCTTCTAGATAGATCGCGTCAGCTCATCCATCACCAAGGCAAACAAGAAAGGGCTCACATCTCAACAGGAAAATACTCTGAGTCTCCTCCCATCGTTCTTACCCGAGTTTTGGCTCCATCGTACATGTCCTTAATCGCCCTGATATATGCCATTGGGGCACCTTTCACATCTAGACACCTCTATAAGATATCCCTTGGGGCTTTGTCGTATGCCTTCTCGAGATCAATGAACACCATATGAAGATCCTTCTTTCTTTCCCTATATTTCTCTACTAAC
>JAOTQJ010000011.1:8050856-8069235 GCA_025642045.1 Solanum sejunctum | reverse complement strand
TACAATGTAAAAGATGCTCCAAAGTTCTTTTATTATTATCCCTCAACCAATGTGGGATGCTTAACACCACGCGTCCACGCCAAAGTTGAGGGATGAACATTTGGACCATGAACAACATAACATGGAGCATTGTATAAACTAAGAAGTGAACTGAGTCTACCACTGACTATATCCCACGATAAAAATGGATAATAGATGTAACTAAACCCCTTCCCTAAATGATATAAGCAAAGATAACAATCTCATTCTCTCAAATGAGGACACTCAACAACCTACTGATATCTTTTAAGTTTATATCAGTATTCCCCCTAAAAGGCATTTCATTCACTTTAAATTAAATTTCAGCAATTTATTCAAAGTGATCAGTGATTTTTAAACATATGCACATGCATTAACTTTGACAGATTTTGAAGTATTGATGATAAGTAATGATTTAACTATTGATATTAATGTCTCCATTCTTAGCAATTAACTATATAATGACAATCCAAAGACACTTTTCAGATCTCTATAAATAAAAACCTTCAGGAAAAATCAGATTTGAAGCAATCTTCACATGTATTCTCCACATTACTGTGATCAGCTTACTGTTCTTTCTCCGAGGAAAATAATTAAGAGGTTTAAACAAAGAAACATGGTTACTTGATAAACTAATACTAGTGTGTTTCTTATTATCAAGAAGATAGGGAAAGATAACAGCACATACCAAACTGGAAGAAAAAAATAACATAATAAAGAACTCAAAATGGAAGACAAAGAAAAGAAAATAGTAGGTGCAAAGATGGACTTTCTGCATGATGTTAGATCATCTATGAGACAAAACAAAACAAAGTCAAAACAAAAGATTTTCATCTAGAACAAAATTAAGACAAAAAGAAAGTTCAATTTATAAACAAAAAAGGGAAATCCTCTTGGTTTTTATAAAGGAACAGGAAACAAATAAAACCAAATCAGACAAGCCTCACAATTCGTAAATCAAATTTTGTTTCAACTCAGCCCAACCCAAACAGGCTCAATACAGAAGGCGATATGACACAAATTGATGCCAAAGTTGTGCATTAAAACCTGGTTGCTGCTGCATAGATGCAGATGAGGCAATGTTGTTAATACCAACTGCTTGGGCCCCAACTCCCAGTCCAAGTTGCGGAGAGACCGAGGAGCTTTGAGAATTGAACTGGAACAAAAGAATCGGGTAAGAGCACATAATAAAACCAATTGTCCAGCAGACAGTATGGAGGAAACTAACGCAACATGAAATAAAGTGTGATAAGCCCAAAGACAGCAGCAGATTCTCAAGTTTGTATCCAACTCACTATATTCCCTTTAATTCTCAAGAAAGAAAAAATCACTATATTTCCTCTTTCCGCTTAAATGGGTTGTCTCCTCCTTTTACGGTACTAGACTAGAAAATTCTTGCAGTATTAAAACAAGGCAATAACATTGATATTCTCAACAAATGCTTTTTTTTTATTTGCACCGGGTGTCCAAGTCTCTTTGAGCCCCGACTAATTCAGGGGTGCACAGGCCCTCGGCAAGGAGTTTTCTCAACAAATGTAGAACCTATGGGATGAAATCCAGAAGATTCTGTATTCATGTATACAAGGAGTTTGACAGTAACAGTACTTCTGTTTTCAACATTAAAGATTTTTTGTCATATATTAACAAGTCCACTGAATCTAAAAACAGTACTTATGCCACAATTGTTTTCACACAATGGAGATCAGAAGCAAAATGATTCAGACATTAACCATTAAAGTGCATTTGTTTTATCTAGATTTAACCACTTTAGGGGTCTGAATGTATGATTCAAACTCTGAACGTAGTCTTAATATTATATATTATTAAGAGGTTATTAAAGATTTTTTACAAAGATGAGTTTTCACCAACAATCTATCCACAACAACCCTCAGTGCTCAGTCACCACATCACTGTATAGCTGACATCATCAGTCACAATCACTGTCAACCAGCTACCAGTACCAACCACTTCCAACATCACTGCCAATCACTACCGCTGCTACTGCCGCCTACCACAATTGAACCATGCCAACCACCTCCACCGCAACCAACAATATCATTGCCGACCACCACTGCCAACTATCTCCACCATCACTCGACCAAACAACTATCACCTTACAACAACAAAAATATACCCAGTGACAGAAGACTATGACCTTATGGCATAATAAATTGATAATTTTAGATATATATATGAATTTTATATCATTATTGTTTTGACAAAAATAAATTATCAACATTTAGTTATTGAGAAAAAAAACAGTCCTAGTCATTCCACATTCAAATCCAAATCACCAATATGCATTCAGATTCAGACGTCGTTATCTTAATTAAAACTAATGGCCTTTTAACAAAGGAAAAGTTCACAAAAAAAGACAAGGAGTTGATGACAACAGAGTAGGTATGCAGTGAAAAAGGGAGTGTTAAAAGTTTTCGAGGAAAATATGGCATTGAAGTAACAACAATTATGTAATGAAGGGAAATAAGGTAATCCAACTAAACTCGAAAGAAACAATTATCATGCACAAAAATTAAAAAAACACCTGTGGCAAAAGTGGATTCTGTTGCTGGGACGAGAACTGCTTAAGATTTCCACCACTAAATGGAGGTACACCAAGAAGATTACTCTGACCTTGCTGCTGTACTTGCTGAAATCGTTGCAAAAACTTCTCCCTCTGGTCAGGTGCAATTTCAGTTCTTCCACGGAATTGGCCCTGAAAGTCCAAGAAACAAATTAAAATGAAATGATACCTGTTGAAGCAATCGAATACACAATAGTCCAGGAAAAAAAGGTCGGAACCTAAGGAAAAGATTAAATCACAGTAACAGCACGCACCCCAAAGTATGTTTTCAAATCAAAACGGAAAAAAACTTTAAACACACTTGAGATCATGCCATGACATATCTTTAGAATTCTTAAAGCAGTCCATATTTTGAGACAGATTGTCCTCGTAACAGCACCCCGTATCAATTTAGGTAAAAAGAATTCTATTTCAACATGGATGAGGTGCTCATATTTTACAAATATAACTCTCCAATTGCATAAGAATAAAGATACAGAATTAAAGCATTTTTCAACTAGTAAAGCAGATAGCAAGGTACATTTTACCCTCTAGCTCTATGAGGTAAAGGACATTTTACCCTCCCCACTTGGGGAATTCAACTGGGTATGTTGTTGCTGCTGTTATTGTTGTAAAAGCAGATAGCAAGGTCAAAAATAGTTTTTAAGGATATGTCAGAATTTAATGACATAGTTGAGAGGCTAATTACTTTTATTTTAGACTTGCAGCATGTGATAAGTATATAAACAGGTACAAATTTAAGTAATGATCACAGAGCTCGCATAAATGATAAATGGGAAACATACCGCTTCATTTTGATTCTGAAAGGAACTACCAGGCCTCCATTGCATACCAGGACCAACAGGAGGAGAGAAAACTCTGCCAGTCATGACTGTAGTATCACCGAGATTTGTCCCATCAGCTACACAAATTCCATCTGTAGCCTTCGCTGTTTGTGACATCATCATTCTATTAGCCAGAGGGGATACCAAAGGCTGTCCCATACCGCAACTTCCAAGCCTCTCCTCTGAAACCAAGATATTTCTCTTTGTAACTTCAGAAGCAGAAGGAATAGCTCCTAGACCTCCATTGGCAGTAACTGAACCAGCAGAACCAAGTGCAATACTAGCCACAGGTTGGTTAGATAGAGCACCTCTACTAACACCCCTTAAAGCAGTTTCACTAAGAGCAGGGGAAGGCTTTCGACCTGGGAAACTTGTCAAATCGTCTTCTTTTATGGCATTTGACATGCTAGTTGGAGATAAAGCAGCAGCAGCAGCACCTGCATGTTCCAAAGAAACCACATCCAGAAGTTGAGTAGACAAATAAACAAACTAGTGGATGTATCAGCAGCTTTCAAGTTGAACCATGGTTAGTACCTTGGGTTGCATGACTCCCAGCAGGCGTTGTGGGAGCAGAAGTAGCAACTGCACTACTTTTAGGAGGTGGGGTCCTCGCAACTGTTTCAGAGCTACTGTCCTGTGATGCTGCTTCATCAGCCGGATCCTGAACACTAGCAGCTTGCTGTGCTGAAGATGTTATAGCTACCTGGGAAGCAAACCATCAATTAGTTCTCTACATCTTTAAGCAAAGGAACCCTTTAAACTTGGAAAGAATGAGTCTTGAACTTTACTTCCTGCTAATGAAACAAGAAAATAAATTGTATTGCGTTAACATCAGAAATGCTGGAAAAGGTGAACATTAGTGTTTTCAAGGACAATTCAACTGTTGCATCAAAAAGCTATGGTGAGCAAGGGAAAGAGGGGAAGAGATCCTAGAGGAATCACACTAGCATTTGTTTTAATTTTAGGAATCAATGTATCTTTCTCGAATTTCGCGATCAATTTTGATCCAAGAATCCAAAGTTGGTTGACCATTTCTGGTACGGACCCACACCCGTGTCGTCGAAAGGGTGCAGCACCGAAAGTGAATAGTCTGTGCAACTTAGTTTTATACTACTTGTACATGGAATTCTAATCAATAAAATTATTACTTTCTTAAAACGATCCTCCATTTAGATGAAAGAGATCAAACTTTAAAAAAATCAAGATAAAATCTGTGAACAGGAAAGAGAACCCTATAAGAGATGGTACATCAATTTTTTAACTTCTGAAAAGTTGAATGCATCAACTAAGATTTGTCCATCAGAAACGAGCTACAAGTTGTACGAATTGATACACCTAATGCTGTTAGTAACTAGTTTTCCAGTAGTTACTCGGTGCAGAAAAACTAGAAGATGCAAGAAACTTCCATGAAAAAAAGGGACATCATATCTGTTCACAATGGGAAGTGGTTAAGCTGCTTTTCTTACATGTTGCATTAGCCTGATAAGTACTGCAGTCATAATCCCCCAATTATATTGGAAAAATTTTAAAAGGACATCACTGCTCTAAGCATCTAACGAAATAAAAACTTCCGAGCAGTGAATGACAAAATTAGAACAAATGCAGAAAAGGAAAACCAATTCAGAAATGCATACAATAACAAAACAAAGAATATCAAGTAAACTACTGCACATAAAAATATTTATTGTATCAAGCTTTAAGAAAATAGCAACAAGTCAAAACTATATTTCTATCCTTCCAAATAAACAGCGCCAGCTTTAGTAGCATTGAAAGAAAAGATGTATAACAGATTACAGTAAAAATCTTCCCATCTAAAAGCCCACGTGGCCAAAGGGGAAAAAGAAAGGAAAGAGAAGTGAACCATACCGCTGCTTGAGCAGGTGGAGAGGCCAGAGAAGTTTTCACATTCAAAACTGCACTGGAAACAGCGATACCCTGGAAAACCAAAAAGAAGTTACAGCTTCTGCAAAGGCCGTATGGTCCATCCCCTACATAGATGGGCAAAGAGGTTTTTCCCTCTACTTGAATACCAAAAGATACTAGAAAAAGGAACTGCTACTTTCATAAATCACAATTATGTCTCTAGCCAAATAACTCATGGCTGCCAAGGTAAATCCACTATATATATTTTACTCTATTCGATCTCAACTCATTTAGATAGTGGTAAAATATTTGTCTTCTAAGGAAGTTAAAGTTTCTCTAAAACTGAAGGTTATCCAAATCTCACATTTATCTATACTCGGACCTAATAACAACAACTAAGCCAAAATCCCAGGTAGTCGGAATAGATTATATAGAACCTTTGCTTATATTGTGTACTGTTGTTAGTTAAGTTCCTATCTATTTCAAGAGATTTAAGGAGACAACTTCCATCTATGTAACTTAGGCCTACCTCATCTCTTCCCTTTTTTTAATTAGGGTCTATTTGGAAAATCACGTGGTAATTGGAATTGGTGTAATTACTAGGGTAATATTACTAGCCTAGTAATTACACAGCCTAGTAATTACTTTGACATGTTTGTGTGTCACAATCTAATTACAGCATAATTACAAGTGTGTTGTTTGGTTGCACAAGCATAACACAAAGTTATCGTAAAATTTAAAAATTAAAATCATCTAAACTTATAAATTTACATTTAGAAAAATAAGGATATTTATAAATAACATAAAATTAAGTATTTAAGATAAATGTTGTCTTTTGAAAATATATTAATTACTAAATATATGTTCTTGGAAGGGGAGCCTTGGAGTAACTGGTAAAATTGCTACCATGTCACCAAGAAGTCATAGGTTCAAGCCTTGAAAACAGCCCCCGGTAGAAATACAAGGTAAGGCTGCGTACAATAGACCCTTGTGGTCAGGCCCTTCCCCATACTCTACGCATACCGGGAGCTTTAGTGCACCGAGTTTGCCTTTTTCTATTTTGGTAAACATATGTTCATAACTAATATTAGAAAAAGATTCATTTATATTTTTCAAATTAGTATATTTTTTAATTAAATTAATCATAAAAACTAAAAGTACAAAATTTCAATGAACATCATAAAATACATGCTTGACAAAAATTTTAATAGTATAATAACAACAATATACTCAGTGGAATCCAACAAGTGGGGTCTGGAGAGGGTAAAATGTACGCAGACCTTACCACTAGCTCACAAAGCTAGAGAGGTTATTTACTGAAAACCCTCATCTCAAAAACTCATAAGCAAAAGAAACTAGATATAGGAAAAAAAGAAAAGAATATAAATGTTAGTAATATTAAAGATAAGGAAAACGTAACACTATAACCTTATTCAACAATGAATTATACTTTAGTTTAAAAATTGGAATATTGACAAAGTTATGCTAACCAAGAAATTAACTAGAATCAATAAAATAAATAAATAATATAAAATTTGCATGAAATCACATGAAAAAGTAAAAGTTGAGAATAAGAAGGAAATAAACAATAAATAATAAAAAAAATATTTTTAGAAAATATTAAAATGATAAAAGTTAAACAGTTTAAAATAATAGAAATAAAAAACAAACTAAAACAAAAAAATAAAAAGAAAGATAAAAAGAAAGAAAAGAACTTTAAAAAAATTCATGAAATTACACCAATTCCTTACCCTCCCTTGGGCAATAAAGAATGTAATAACACCCCTTCAATTACATTCAATTACACTCTTGCCAAGTAATTACTTGACCTACCAAACGGGTCAAAGAATGTAATTACACCAAATTTCAATTATATGGTGGCTTCCAAATGGGCTCTAAAGGTAAGTTGTCTTAAGAATCTAGTCTCTTCCCTTTTTAATAATAGATAAGGCAAGCTTTAGGGATTTACAGCTCCAGCGTAGTCAAAGAGTTTTGATCTATGTTGCCAGATCCTTCAAAATATTTTCTGAACTCATGTCATCCAACACAATTTGGGTGTGGTGTGGGATCTGTACTAGATTTAATAATCTTGAATGCTTTTGACTAAACTTATTCCCAAGAAATGTAGAATAATTGTATATTTGGTTTGATTTTTGGTTTATCTCATTATAGTCACATAAAGTACTAGAACATTTTGCTTTTGTACAAGATAACGTATAAATGAAGTATTTTAAGTGTTTCCAGTGAATTTAAATTTTACCACAAATAGTTGATACTTTTCGCGCTCTAGTTAATAAAGACACAATAATTTCTATTACAAATACTTTTGCTTTAGAGTTACTAACAAAACTAAAGAAGCATAAACGGAGAATGATAAGCAATTTTTAAACAAAAAAAACAATTATTTTTCTGTGTCCAAACTATTTTACATTATATCATATTAACAATTTGCTGTTACGTAGACATTTTTCATTTAACTTAGTTAATAGTAATGGATTTTATTCACCTTTTAATCCAAAAAAAAAGCAGCTGTTTTTCAATAAGTCAAATATATTATTCTTAAATATTTATTAATAGTATCCTAGCACCAGTATCTACACTTGGATCCATATCCTCAAATCTCAAAACTCATATGATGGAGAATCTGAACTTTTGATCTACACTCATATCAGATACAAACCTTTGGTGTTTTGTGAACTTGGACTCCCTTGGACAAGTGTTAACTTGGTTCCAGGTGGTTTCAAGGTTTAAAACCAACCTCAATAAGTATGAGATAATACTCATTGGTGGCAATGGATAATATGAGCATGCTTGCCCAAGATCTACAATGATTACCTCTGAACGCATTGAACAAGGATCTCACCATTTGGAATCTGGCCATTCAGAGAATAGAGAAGAGGTTGACAGATTGGCAGAAAAGATACTTGTCCAAAGGCAACAACAACATACTTAGTGAATTCCCACAAAGTAGGGTCTGGGGATACTAGTCCAAAGGCAAAGAAATATTTATTAAGAGTACACTATAGAATATCCCTGCATATTGCATGTTCCCTGTTCAGCACACCTTCGCAAGTTACAGGTAAGATGGAAGGGTGCAAGGAGATTTTCTTTGGGATGTGGCAGACGGAGCAAAGAAGTTTCACTTAGTTTAACAAGTCGGTGACATCTCCTAAATAGTGGAGAGGACTTGGGTTAAAGAACTGAAAGACTTTCAAAAAAAACTCTTCTTGGGAAATAGTTGTGAAGATTTGGAATGGTGGGAGGAACTCTATGGAGAAGGGTTATAGTGGAAAAATAGAAGGGGATGGAGAACAGAAGTGATCACTATGCCTTTCAAGTGTGCTGTGAGGAAGAATAAAATGAAGGGGTGAGATTTTAGGGTTGGGGAAGGGGGCAGAGTTAATTTTTGCAAGCAAAAGTGGTGGGCAAGTTTGGCGCTTAAGGATGAATTCCTAGTATTGTATAAAAGGACATACAATGTTAAGCAAGTTAAAGGGACACAAGGGGGTGGAACGCTTTGGGATTTGAGGTTTTCCCAGGACTGAGAGATGACTGCCTTCAGAAATTGCTAGATATACTCCAAATGCATGACAGCCAATTAACAGACTCAATGCTTTGAGTTAGGAGTTGGAAAATAACAAAGTGTTTTCTGTCAAGTCCTCCTATGAAAAGCTTTTGGTGAGGGTGGAGGATATTTTCCCATATGGTGCAATATGGATACCAAATGTGTCAAGGAAAGTGTGCTTCACATGCTTAGTTTCTAGAGAGGTGATTTTAACGACAGAGAACCTTAGGAAGCAAAAAGTTGTCTACAGATGAGCTGGTGTTTCCTATGTAAGGGGACTAGTGAAAACGAGGATCAAATTCTGTTAGATTGCAAAATAGGCATGAGACAATGGGAGGAATATATTTACATGGTTTGGATTTTGGCATCACTTGGGTAATGCCAAGATCCATGAAGGAGTTGATGTTCAGTTGGAAGAGTGGCACTAGGAGAAAGCAGCACAAGGCTTGGAATGTTATTTCTCTAGTTCTAATGTGGATCTTTTGCTCAGTTGTGGATTAGACTCTGATCCCTTATTTTCTTTTATCCCCAAAACACATGTAGTATTAGATATGCATATACTAAATTAGTAATGAGGAGTTTATGTTTCAAAATAAAAATTGTATCAGTTATGTTTCATACCATCCCTTACTGTTAGACCCATCTAACTTCTTATATTCTTCATAATCATTCTTTATCTAACCTTTTCCATTTGCTAGATTGAACCAGCAGCTATATATAATGTGGCAAAGAAATCAATAATCAGACACCAAAATGAGCATTGTCTTTTGTTTTTTGTGTTTTTATAGGCTAGCCACCAACATGCATTGTATCTCACTTGAACACTATTCTAGCATGAAGTTCTTGGACCTCCACCCCAATTCTAAATATCTTGTCAAGTATATAGCGGGTACAATAGGTTGGTCCTTGATTGTATACCATGAAGGCATGAACACAAACGGACTTTTAAAATTTATAGAAAGTAGACAATTTTAGTCCAAATCTATAAATATGACAAAAAATGATGAAGTCTTGTTAAGTTTGACCAATTGATCATGTTGAAAAATAAAAAGCATTATAGATCCACTGAAATCCTCAGTTTGCTATCAACCACAAAACCTCAGCCCGCCAAGATCTAAAAATCATGAACATAAACCGTATCTGCAAAATCTTTCAGTTGAACCCATAGAAATTCCATATATACAACCAAAACTGATCATCAATTACTGAAGATAATAGAAGCAAATAGCAAATTTACTTACACAGAAAGGGCATTGGGCCTAAAAGTGACCAACCTAGAGGTGGTAGTTGGGTCGAATTTGGGCAGGTCATAATGTATCTAAGACCCAACACAACCTAAATTTGCTTGGGTCAAAACGAGTGAAGTAATGGGTTATAAGATAGGGAAAAAAATTTACTAAGTTATAAGTGTTTTATTTGTTCTTTCAAAATATTTTAGCGCCTAATAAAAGAAATATTTTTATGGTTGTATATAACATATCAAATTTTTTAAAAAGTTCTTTAAAAATATTCCAACAAGATTTCTCATGAGTCAATTTGGGTTACATATCAACCCAATTTTTGGTTGAAATGGGTTGAGCTAATAAATAGGTGGGTTAAACGGGTTGGGTTTGATTTTGCCACCCCTAGACCAACCAATGCCTAATTCAATTGGGAACTGCCAATTAATAAGCCAAAAGGGTTAACAGATGTAAAGCAATATATGAATAAGGGATCACATCATATCCACTTCTTATACCTATCAATTAATATTCCAGGTTTCGCAGAATTTAGCAGATTGAAAACCTCATGCTCACCCCTAGAAGTAAACACCCAATATTTGAAACCAAAATCCAGTAGGTCAAGAAAATCCACACAAGCAATAAATGAACAACTGATCAATGTCCTTGATAACCAAACACAACAATCGCAAATCACCTCACTTTGGACTGACTAAGGAGCTAAAATGCTAGTAATGATACAGAATTCTCTATTTCTCACTTCTCTCTATCAGGCTGATTTGACTGCTTCTTATATTTGTTTTGATTTGTCACCATAAATGGTATCACGTATTTTGTGTTTTCCTTTACTTTTGGGGCTTGGCCGAAACATTAAGAAGAATTGTGTTCAGGAATGGTATGCATTAAAGATCAAAATGATCCTACACCCATACATTAGAATTGACAAAATGACAACAAATTTTATTTTGGTATTGTAAAAGAGATAAATATGTCAGTCAAAACATAAACGATGATCGATAAATATATAAGTTAAGTAGAAAAAGAAATTAGAAGAAATGATGATTTGGATGTATATTACCTTGACAAGAGCAGGTGGACCAATGGTAACCAGATCTTCAAGAGACTCCACCTTATCTAGAGGCAAAGTACTATAAAGCTCATCAACATCACTGAAGTCATCAAAATCCTCCTGCAAAAAATGGTAATATTACATGCCAAAAAGAAGTCATTCCTTCAAGAGAAATCCTAGGAACACATCGGAAGTGAATAAACAGAAAAAAGTGAAGAGAAAGAGAAAGCAACCTAGCAGCACTTTAGACTTCCATTTAAAGTAAGAGTTAGAGTGATAATTGTATTTGATTTCTTCAAAATGACCTACACCAGACACATCAGGAATAAATTGTACAGAATAGTATACCTGATTTCTTTCCACATAATCGTCGAGGAAATCCTTGACATCATTGACTTGCTCAGGACTCAATTCATCATTATCCAGTAACCTCAAAATTAACTCTAACTTCATTATATGAGCCTTGTGCCGAGCAATGGATGTTTCCAAATGTACCTAGAGAAAACATAAAAGAAGTGGCCCTTAATCGATCACAATAAGTCAAATGCACAATATACACAATTTTACATCCTCTTACCAATCTTGGGGGCCTCTGCTTTCCTTTTTTAACTGAGAGTCCTTCCAATTCAGCCTCGAAATTGTCAATTTGACTTTCAAGCTCCCCAACCTGCCCCAAAACAATTTCTGAAGTTATTCGAGCAGTAAGACAAAATTATCAGAATCCAAGAAACTAGGAATTCAAGAAAAAAGCTGAGGGATAGTTAAAAAGGTTAGTTGATGGAGACCATGATGGAATTCCAAGAAATTAGGAGTTCTAGAGAAGTCATAATGCCTCTTTCATTAATGTTGTGCAAAAGGAACGACGAGTATAAAGAATTTCAGACTTAATAGTCTGGTAGGAAACATTTTCAAGATTATTTCTAGGTGCTTTCTAATAGACTAAAGAAGGTTCTGGACAGGATGATGTCCACTTCTCAGAATGCTTTTGTGGAGGGAGACAAATACAGGACGCTGCACTGGTGGCCAATGAAGGGGTTGATTCCAGAAAGAAAAAGGTGAGTTGGGAATTTTATGCAAGTTGGACCTTGAGAAAGCTTATGATCACGTAACTTCAGAATTCTTGGATTTCAATATGTTGGAGATGGGTTTTGGGGACAAGTTGCATTTCCACTGCAAGATGTTTTATATTGATGAACGAGAGTCCTTGGTAATGGAAGCTTTGAACAAAATGATGGGCAGGGCGGTTAGTGGAGACTTTTTGAAGGGTTTTGATGCTTCTTGTAGAGGGCACCAACAATGTGATGATTACATATCTTTTATTCACAAATGACACGTCTTTTGTGATACAGAGGTGTCCCAGCTAGATTATTTGTCTTATTTGAGAGAGATTCTTATATGGTTACAAGTTGTGTCAGGCCTTAAGATCAATTTCAGAAAAAAGTGAGATCACTACAGTGGGAGTAGTAAAAAACATTGAAGAGGTGGTGCAGGTGCTGAGTAGCAAGGTGGGTGTTCTACCTATCACTTATGTGGGAACACCTTTGGGTGCTTCTAGCAAAGAACTTGCAGTGTGGAATCCGGTGATAGAAACAGTGGAGAACCAACGAGCGGGATGTCAAAAGCGGTACTTGTCGAAAGGGGAGAAGGTTGATCAAAAGCATTTTGTCAAGCATTACTATGTATTTCATTTCACTTTCATTTAGGTTTCCTAATGAGCCTAGTGAGTACAGAGATAAACTCAGAAAGTGGATAAAATGGTACACTCACAATAAAATTCTTTATCTTGATAAATGAGATGCCAATTGAATTTTTTCCTCTCTCATAGGTGTCCAAGGCAAGCAATCCCCTATGTCTCTAATTATTTATTTTTGTCGTGGAATACCTTAATAGGATGGTTTAGACTTCACGACAAAATTAGGTAAAGGGCCTCGATGCAGTTTTTAGAGGACAAGGAGCAATGATGATCTATATCTTGCTTTATGCCATGACACACCCACTGTGGGTGTAAGCATAGGACAAATCTACATTTGAAGACAATCTTACTGCTCTTTCAGGCAATATCTAAGGCAAGCAATCCCCTATGTCTCTAATTATTTATCTTTGTTGTGGAATGCCTTTATAGGATGGTTCAAAATTGGGTAAAGGGCCTCAATGCAGTTTTTAGAGGATTATGCCATGACACTCTCCCTGTGGGTGTAAGCGTTGGACAAATCTACATTTGAAGACAATCTTACTGCTCTTTCAGGCAATATCTGTTAACATTTGATGAATGTTGACTAATGCATTTGCATGAATACTCAAAGAGGAAAAGAAGATACCACATCAAGATAACCTGGAAGGAAAATTTCAAGGAACGACAACTCAGGAATCATGATATCAAAGGAAAGAAGATAATCAACTAATGGCTCAAAGATTTGGGCTCAAGATGGAAAGAAAATCAATCAGCCACAGTACTAAAGAAAGAAAATCAGGACCCTAAATCCAATTATCAAAGAAGGAAGATTCAGATTGCCCAAAATCAAGTAAACAGTAGTCAGTAGCTCAGTGGTAGAGCGGTCGGCTGTTAACCGATTGGTCGTAGGTTTGAATCCTACTTGGAGAGATTTGACTGATTTTGAATTCTTTAATTCAGAATAAAGGGGCTCGCTTTGACCGTTAAGAGTAGGCAACCCGTTCCCTGTCTTTATTTCTATTGCATTCTATCTCATCCTATCACGTTCTTTTCTGCGATTCAAAAATCACCATCAATACCTCGGTCTAGGTCTAGTTCAAAGTTCAACACTATGTACAAGGCAGAGCATAAATATTGAAAAACGATCACCTTCTAGATACATGCACATATCTAATATGGACGTGTGATTCTCAATCAAGGAACTCTACAAAATCCTTGATTGAAAGAAACTCCTTTGGGCTTTCCTCAAAGAGCTCCAACGGCTACTTTTTAAGGCCACTATAAATATACCTCTTTACCTTAGACATAGATTACACACTTTTCTTGAAACTAGAATTGATATTGTCTTTCTGATTACGAAAGCATTGTACTCATTGGGTAAACAACTGTGAAGGAGAGGAGAAAGAAAATATTCTATAACAGTTTATACAGGTAGAGGTGTGTCAAGTGAAATATGATCTACACATCAGATAGGTTGAAAGAAGTGCAAGAATTGTGAAACTCCTAAACCCTCATCAAAGCTCTAAAGGGAACCCTTGTAACCCAAGGGGACTGGACTAGGCACCACATCGGTGATCTGAACCAATATAAAAACTCTCGTGTTTTCATTCTCTGTCATTTTCGTTATTGCTACTGGTGAACCAACTTGCACGTGAGTTGATTATCCTACTGGGACAATCGACTAAAGAAAAATCAATTCACCCCACCCCAAATTATAAATATCAAGTCTAAACATAAAGTATGCAGGAGTTAGACTTTTTCCTGCAAATGAGGTGTACATTTCGTAGTTGTCGGATTCACTAGGACGGAATGTCGACTAATCACCAACTAAATATTCACCTTTGTGTGCCTATCAACACGATACCGCATTGGGGAAGGGATAATTGATGTGTCGAAAGAGAGGAGCAAATTGGAAATTACTTGCCTTTGGGAGGAAAGTAGGTTCTAAACAATATGTCATGCCTACATTATGCATCTGTTTCCTATACCAAACAATGTGGTCCAACCAAGGATGGTTCATTTGCTTTAGGAGAAATCTCAATGATTCTGAAATCAAAGATGATCATCTTAACTCTGTATCACCATTGAACTCTATTCTACAATCCTGACAAACAGTAATCCCTCTTCTTGTCCATGAAAGTCTATTTGAAAGAATAAAGCTCCTTACAAAGTTAAAACGGTCTTCCTGGATAGTGGCACATCTAAGTGTCTCTCTAGATAATCTTAGAAAGAGAGGCATTACTCTTTTGCAACAGATGAGCTCCAAACGAAGAGGAGGCAGGAGATTAAAACCACTTATTTCTCCATTGCAGCATCTCTTAACAGATTTGGCATTTCTGTTCTAATGTTCTGGGACTCCAATTGTGTATGCCTAAAGATAGTGTGTGTTTTGTTTTTTTGTTTTTTTTTTTGGGGGGGGGGGGGGGGGGGGGCGATTGTGTTTCGATCATCACACTACTTTGCTGTTGTTATTGTTTTTCTTGTTAATGATATGCTTTCTTTTATTGTTTTCTTCTTATTTTAATTGGGTTTGCTGCACTTGAGCCGAGGACCCTCGAGATAGTGGTATTTGCATACATTCTGCCCTCTCCAAACCCCACTTAGTTGGATTTCACTGGGTATATTGTTGTTGTTGACATGGTAAGTAAGATTTGGGATTTCACTGGGTATGTTGTTGTTGACAACTGACAGTGGAATTTTTGTTATCCTGGCATAGATTGGACCTTACAAAATCTTCCAAAGATGTCTGGAAAACCATGCCAAGGGTGGTAATGGAGGGTTGTATGGAGATAGAAATATGATGAGTTTTTGAAGACACTAAGGACAATATTATTAATCTAAAAGCTCAAGTGTATAGTTTGCCTAGTCTCTGTGCAACAATACCACAGGATATGTTTTAGAGCTGGAAGTTGTTGACTTTCTTAGTTCCTTACGCATTGTAACATTCTCCTTGGGATGTACTTATGCACTAGCATTTCCTTAATGCTGGCTCGTTTCACATCAATAATAATTCTTTATTACACATCAGAGAAAAAAAACAAATGGAGAAGAGAAGTGATAAACTAAGGAGGGAACTTTTGTGACAAGGAACAACAATAATGTCGTCAAACTGGTTAAGTGGGAAATGGTGATTACTAGTAAGAAGGAAGATGACTTGGGAATCAGAAATCTAAGGGCACAGGGCACCAGTTTCCTTGTGAAGTAGTTATGCAGATTTTGCAAGGAGAAGGCAGTATGAAGGCGCGAGATAAAGGGAAGTACAGATGGAAGCATTCATGTTTTCAAAGTAGTAACCCAAGGCAGCTGATCAGAGCTGACAATTGGAAACATATCAGAAACTTATGTTAGTAGAACACATTTACATCAAAATAGGTGATTAAAAAATTATTTTTTGAAATAAAGATGATTAGTGCATACACCCCTTAAAGATCACTTCCATACCATAATGATCATGATGCCTCAGTAAAAGAATATTCATCCACTTAAGGATGGGACATGCCCCTTACAAAAAAATGTAATGATTGGGAACGGAAGAAATGAGGAGCTTTCTGCAGATGATAGATAGCTTCCAAAGATACCAAATTAGAACCAAATAGGATAGTATGGACCGTATTTAAGGATGGTTTTATCCCATTGAAGTATGAGTATCAAGTTTTGTCTCAAAGTAGACAACATGAAAACAAATATGGCCATGAAAATTGATATAAGAAACAAAGCAACTTATAAAGTAGAAATGTTTTTCATGGCTAGTGAGCAAGAATAGCGTGACCCATCACAGTGAAGAGGTGTGACTTTTGCAACAGATGTTTAATGTGTGAAGATTATGAAGATGTGAAGCATTTTTTTATCCATTGCAGAATTCAACCCAGATCTGGTACATCTTCTATTTGCTTTACATCAAATGATGCATGCCAGAATCTCCTAAAGGCCTGCTACAAAAAGGTGAAAAAATGTTGTGGAGCACTATACTAGCGGCTTGTTTTGTTTTGTTTTGTTTTTTACAAAGGTAAAGTTAAATGTTGTGGTTATATGGTTGACTTTGTGGAGGAAAGAAATCAGAGACATTTAGAAGGTAAAAAAGAAAATTATTTGTACCTTACAGCATATATGGTTAACTCTCATAGCCAGTTAGCCTTTTGGTATAAAATTAATATGTGCCAAAAGTAGATAGGATGGTTAATTTCCTTAATTCTTTTGACATGTAACTACTATACAAAGATGTATATTGTTGGGGTTGTGGTCACCACTACTCATCCATTGCACCCACTGGATGTTATTTTTTTAATTAAAAAAGGGAAAAACTATGTTCATGACTCTTTGAAGCAAACTATTTATATTCATATACCTCCTTACATTTATGCCCCCCTAATTAATTACAATTAACATCCCCCGCCCCCAAATATGATATCGATACAATATCAATATACCGCCAGAGCATCACAAAAAATACATTTGATTTAGAGTTTAATAAATATGATTGTGACTTTAATAATATTTTTTTAATTGTTTTTTATTTATTTTTGAAAAAGAGTTCAACCCTATATGATACCGATATACCAATGGAGTATCACAAAGAATATGTTTTCTACTAATTTAGAGTTTCACAAATAATTCTCTTAATTGTTTTATTAATTTCTTAAAAAAGACTTCAATCCTATATGATACCATTACGGTATACCAATATGGTATCAACATACCGACAAAGTACCACAAAAAATGTATTTTCTACTAATTTAGAGTTTCATAAATAATTTTTCCGTAATTGTTTTTATTTATTTCTTTAAAAAATCTCAATCTTATATGATACCGATAGGGTATCAATATACCACTAAAGTATCACAGAGGATTAACCTCAGTCCTATATGATATCGACATGATATCAATATACCGATGGAGTATCACAAAGGATTAGATCCAACTAGTCAATTTAGGTATTCGGGTAATTATTTATTGTCGAATGAGCATTGCTGTAATTAGTTTAAGCAGGGGCAAATACAGGTAATTATTTTGATGTTGTGGATATTTATTGTAGTTTACCCGAAAAAAATATCTTACTTGAAAATTATTATGAGTCTTTATCCTTGGAAGACAAACAGATGGAAAAAGAGTCAATTAGGTGTAAATATCTCACTCTGATAAATGTAGGGGAATCTTTTGAACCAATAAACCTTTGAAAAAAATGATTATGCATACCACATTATTCAACCAATCTCTTGTCTCTGACTTGGCCTTCTCCTTTGGATCCTGATAAATTTGGAACAACAAAATGAAACAAAAAGTCAGAACTAATACAGTTACAACCAAATGGTACAATGCCATCAAATGTGAAGTTGACAGTGGACCCATACATGGACTAAAATATAATGGAACAAGCAAATGATAGAACTAAACAACAACAACATTACCCCAATGCCTCAGAGGCTCCCGCCCATTGCGGGGTAAGGGGGGGTCGGATGTACACAGCCTGACCCCTATGTTTAAAAACATAGTGCGACTGTTTCCGGATGACCCATGATGAGTGTCGAAAGTTGCATTGACTAACTGCTACTTCACAATTGAAAGAAGCG
>JAOTQJ010000011.1:8021967-8050756 GCA_025642045.1 Solanum sejunctum | reverse complement strand
TAAAGAGCCATTTTGTTTTATTCCATCATACCCCAAAGCCAAAAAATAGTGAATCTTTGGCTCCATCCGAGATTGATAGAGCCAAAGATAGAACTAAAATTGCAAGAAAAAGCATCAATTTGACTTCCCATTCACTAAGCTTTCATTAATGGATGATAAATCAGTGATGTTAAATGGAAAAATCTATTTATTGTTCTCGAGAATTACAGAAAATTTGATTAAGTGAGAATAGTACAAGCTAGTCAAGAAAAGCAACTATGTTAGGTGGAACTATTTTTTATTTTGACGATAGTGCTATTTTTGTTAGGTGGAGCATTAGGCCTCATTTGTTTTTAATTAATTAAGATTAAGATGTTTGAATTTGAATATCAAGATGTGCATTAAGATTAAATGTTTAAATTTGAATACAGGTCTGAAAATTAAAATTTGAACACTAAATAATTAAGAGTGTTTGAATATATAAGCCTTTTCTTTATTTGAAATTCAATAAAATATAACATTCAAACGAATTCCTAAATTAATATAATACTACATCAATATTTTCAAAAAATTCAAAGGTCGCGGAGATGAGAATGTTGAGATGGATGTGTGGACATACCAGGTGTGATAAGATTAGGAATGAGACCATTCGGGAGAAGCTAGAGGTGGCCCCTGTGGCTGACAAGATGAGGGACGCGAGATTGCGATGGCTTGGACATGTGCAGAGGAGGAACACCGATGCCCGTGTTCGGAGGTGCGAGAGGTTGGATTTAGGAGTTACTCGGAGAGGTAGAGGTAAACCGAAGAAGTATTTGGGGGAGGTGATCAGGCAAGATATGGTGAAACTTAATCTCACCGAGGACATGACCTTAGATAGGAAGGAGTGGAGGTCGCGATTTAGAGTAATAGGTTAGTAGGGTTAGGTTTGTAGGGTTAGGTTAATAGGTTGTTGCTCGGCTATGGAGTATAGTAGGGTATTAGGTCAGTCATGCCTTTATATCTTGTGTTGCCATTATTCGCCTTGTATATGTCAATTTTATTGTATTTGCATACCATTATGTGTTTTTAGCACGAATCGCTCTGTGTATTTACTTTTCTTTCTTCCTTGTCTCTCATATCTAGTTTATTCTGCTTAAGGGTTTTTGAGACGAGGGTTTCCAGGAAACAACCTCTCTACCTCTATGAGGTAGCGATAAGGTCTGCGTACATTCTACCCTCCCCAGACCCCACTGGGTATGTTGTTGTTTTGTTGTAATATTTTCAAAAAATTATATGCCAGTTGGAGGTGGTTATCATTGAGGGTGTTGGTTGGGGATTGTGTTGGGTGATAGTGATGATTGCGGATAGTAGCTAATAGTGATGGTGGCTAACATTAGTGATCAACAATGGTAGTGGTGCCAACTAATAATCAAAGTGAATGACAGTAATAGTTAATGGTCGTGATGAATGATAGTAATGGCTAATGATAGTAAAGGAAGACTATGGTAATTGGCGCTAGGTGATGGTTGTGGCTAAGGAAGGTAGTCATGGGTGGTGGGAGAGATAGTTGATAATACAGATTGACGGTGACGATTTGTTGTGAAAGTGAATGGAGTTGAATTGTCATCTTTGTAGAAATTCTTGAATAAATATCTTAATGATATTAGGACTTTATTATAGATCTTAATCACTTGGATCTTCATACGGATTAGTGGTTGTGTATTTATTTAAAAAACACTTTAGTGATTAAGATACAGATTTAAAAAGAACCAGAATCAACTGAGGCTTGACTGATTGACATTAAAGACTTCTATCAAATTCAAACAAATGAGGCCCTTCGTCCTTAAATTTCCTCTTTAATGCTTAATCCTTTTTGTAAGAAAATACCATTTCTATATATCTTTCTCTAACAAAAATTAGCATTAGGCTTTTAATTGTGCATATTTGGAATGTGGACAATACTTGAAATAGTTAAGTCACTTCCTAAGAATTTCATGGTAGCTATATACTTCCAGCATGGAATGAAAAAAACAAAAAACAAAATAAAATATCCAGAGCTAGAAACTGGTGACCTCAAAATTTCAGAGCAACGCTTACCGTCTTAGGCTGTTGGCCCAAGCCTTCTTTTGAAAATGCTTTGGTCTTGGTTTCTTTCTCACAGATTTTGAATCGTTCCATTTCACGCTCAATAAGCTTACGAGCATCCATCAACGCTTGCTCATATGATGCACTTACCTATGTCAATAAATAAAACCAGAAGAGGTTAAATAAATTCCCATGGTTTTGTTGATGAAAAATAAAAAGAAGTATCTACGATCACACAGAAGGCAAATCAACACATTGATGTGGAAAGGGCAGCCACCAACTCAAAAGTCAGAACTAAGAAAATTCAACCACTTCCTATTGTCTGGTGGAAAGCCATAACTTTTTTCAAACTACTGCCAATAAGCCATTACTAACCTACAAAATGAAAAAGAAAAAAAAGGCATAGCTATATAATATAAGAGAGTTAGGAGAAGTTCATATCATCACATAAAACTTCCTTCAATATGAATCAATCTGCATCATATATAACTTCAACTCTAATCTTAAGAACCGTGCTCAATCAAATAAGACATCTAATATCTTCAAAAAAATAAAAATCCACCTAAAACCTCTCTAATAGTCATATCACGAACTAATTATGCCAACATGTCCTAGAAAATTAATAACAGTTCCATTTCAATTACCTATACAGAACATTTTCACTTTTGGTTCAAAAAAAAGAGAGAAATCTTTGAGGTCTTGTGGCCCACGATTCGGAACTCAGCAGATTATGGGGCTGCCATCTACCTTTCTCCACTAAAATACCATGCTTCCTTCTGCAATAAGAATGGAGCATTTTCAATTTCTTGCTTTCTTCCAAGTCTAATTTAGTTCCCTTCAGTGGTAGCATTTTATTCTATGGTAGCATTTTCTCTTCTTGTCCTTCCCCTCCCCTTTCTCCATCAGTTCTCCCTGATACACACCTCTTGACACTTCCTACCCACCCATACAACTGCACTGTTTCCCTCTCTCCTTCTAAAGAGGCAGCATAATAGCTAGATTTATTTCACCCATGCAATGTCTTAATATGAAATTTGATTAAACAAACGCATGCAAAACAATCAACAACTACATGGGACGTGCTCTCTCTAAACTCATCTCTGTCCCCAACATAAAAAAACTCCCGTTTCTCTCAAGTATGGTAAGAAAACAAAATCAAAAAAACTTAAGTCTAACAGGCGCCCCAATTAAATGGCAAGTGATTCCAGATGGTAGGAAAGAGTAGTGGGCCAGAAGTTCCCATGCCAAGATAGAAACTACAAGCCTTGAAACTTCCAAGTAAAAACAAGTCAAGAGATCACCTAAAATTGGAATATAAGAAAAGGATCACTTAAACTTCAGAGGTTGACAAATAGGATCATAATTGTCACTATTTCTAAACTAACTGAGACAATATAAAGTAGTACGCTGCGACCCAAGCTTTTAATACAGGCCAGCCATGGACAGTATCTCCTCACATACAGTCAGGCCTTATTCTTTTGAAGTTAAGATCAAGAACAGCAAAACTGAATGATCACAACAGTCTAGGTTACTCATGTAACTTATATTTGCTGAACATTTTAGCTTTAACTTGGTTCTCCTAAACTTTTGTAAACTTATCAGGAGACTTCTACACATTTTTTCTTTCATTATAATTCATGTATTTCGTTTTCCTTAGAACTATTATTAAGTCTAGCTTGTTCTATTATTTTGACGTCAATTAACTTAAATTGAGGAATTTGTGATATTCAGTGTTCTTTTAGACAAGACACTTGCAGATCTTGATTGGTTGCGACTAAGTAATCATTTTTCTACATCCGTGGAGCATGGCCAGCTTGTGCGCAGCTTGACTAATTCAATGAGGTACCTCCACTAGCATAGATGAAAGGGTAATTCTCTCCACCAAAACTTGGACAGATGAAAAAAACCACCTGATATTTTTGCAACATTCTGGGATTTGAACCTGAAGACCTCATGGTTCTCAACATACTTCAGTCACCTACGCCACACCCTTGAATGTCTTGTTACAAAGTACTCTTCAATGACAGGCAAAACAGAAATTGGTCTTAATGAACAAAAGTGATTCAAACATTTCCTGACCAAAATACAATGTTGGCCTGGAACTGCACATGTTAAGACGTCATGCTATGTAAATTGGGAGAAAATGAATCCCTGACTCGTGATTCTATTAATATAATAGTAAGTCTTATAAGCCGGTGTCATGCAGTAAGAAATGAATCCAGAGCATTCTAGTATAGTGAAACACAAGGAAATGCATCTAGCTATCAAGAAAGAACTGAATTGACTGTTTACAGAAAAAAAACATAATTTAAAAGAGGTGAACTTTTACCTTTTTATCTTTAATTTCGCTTGATTGAATCCATGATTTGATTTGGTCTCTATACCTCTGGAGCTTTTTAATCTCCTTTTTCAAATCCGCTTCAAATTTTTCCTTCTGGTTGGCATTATCCGTGTCATAAACCTAAAGAAACAAGGAAAGGAACTGAATAAAAGAAAGAGCATTTCTTCAAATGTGGGCAACTGAAATGGAAAAAAAAAGGAACCTTGTTCCATATGCTATCGAAGACATCAACGCCTTCTTGGACTTTCTTCAGAACTCGATCTATTTCACCCTGTAGCTTTCGACTCGCTCCCATTGCAACTCAGCAAACACCGGTGATTGATCACCGAAAGCGCAGTAGGGTTTTCGTTTTATCAACACTTGAGATGAGCTCAGTAGAGAATTACGATTATTTCTGTCCCCTTTTTGATTTTAGGGCTTTAGATTTGGGGGTCCAGGTCATACGCTGTTTTCCTTCGCCCAGCTTGCGTATCAGAAATAAAGGTTTCCTTGTAAGGGTAATTACGACTAGTTAATGGAACATCTCCAACCTTTCAACTCTAATTTGTACCAGTATATTTGTTCGCGCGTTTAAGTAAAAATTAAAATATTAATTTAATTAAAAATATTTAACTTGTATTATTATTTAATCATAAGTTTGATATTTTTATGTTTTAGACATATAGACCTAAAGAACACAGCTAATGACACATGTGCTTACATATTCAAATCGAGCATCAGAACCAACATGGCATATCAAATGAGATACGAATAATAAAAAAGTTTATGTTAAATACTAATTTGTTGACAATTTTAATATGTAAAATTGATATGAGAAAAATATTTGCATTTAGCACCTTGATAGACTATAATGGAATGCTTATAGAAACAATCTATATATAACTTTATTATTTAAATTTGACAAAAATAATTTGCAATAAATTATTCTGTTTAATTGCAATAGTAGTTTCTATGATAATCCAAATATGTTGGGAAGGCATACTCTTGAGATGTGCATATTTTTATGCTAAAATAGCAAAATATTTTATACATGTGTCGTGTTGGGTTCGAACTTGATTTGGACTCCGATGAATTTAATCAAGAGAACTAATATCCGATTAATTCGTGACTTGGGAATGGGGAGGAAAGTTTGTTCAAAATAATGTGTTTGCAGGGGTGGATGTCTGCCCCGCCATAGCAGGGTGGGGCGAGACAGACCCCCAGCCTAGCTTGCCCTATTTTCTCTATTTTGACTATGTGTTCCTGAATTGATTAAATCACTTCCCTTCGTGCTCTGACCTGAAAGTCAACTATAACATTATGATATACAGATGACCAGCATTCAAATTATGCAAGAAAATCAGAAATTAGGATTCAGCCTTTCACAAAAGTAAAAAATAAAAAATATTATCCAATACAAGCCCATAAAGGGTAAGAACCAAGTTGTCTAAGCTTCAAAATAAAAAAAGGGGTGTCATAGTCTAAATGTGAGGAAAGGTCCTTCAAGGGCCGCTGGCCTGTTCATGCGTTACTCAAGAAGGGGAACTCGTCAAAGTCCTCCTTGTCCATGGTGGGGATCTCCTTTTAAGGGGCAATATATGAGAAGATGGAGTTGATAGTCTTTCATATTCTAGCGAACGGACGGTGCCTCATCAGATTCTTCTTCCTATGCCATTTTAGCTGGTAACGGAGCATTTCGACCTCCTGAGCACTCGAGGCCAAGGCTGAAGAAGCATTAGAATAGTGTTGTACCTCTCTCTAAATAATGCCAAATCTTTCTCCATGTGGTCACCAAAAAAGGAATCTTGGAATTAGGAAGGGCGAGCATTCTCCCCCCTTCTCATCAACCTTCTCTATTGTTGCCCTACTACTCTTCGCTCCACCTGTATTTCTCCTCTTGCTTCCTATGATAGAACCCTGTCTGATCAAAGAAATGATGGGAAGGGGGATTCATATAGAGTATGTCTCTAGTATTCATGAGCGTACTTCTACCACTTTGCACGTTGTGGTGATGAGCCTCGGTAGGAAGAATGTCTTTTTGTTGCTCTTATAGAACATCTTCTACTCTAAAATGATTTGGTTCCCACACTCACCTTGATTCAATGCCCGAGGGACAAATCCTCCTAGACACTAAGTTTAACCACTTCTTTGCCTAAGAAGACCAGTGGGTGCTAGTGATACCCTTTTAGTAGCCCAGTGCACTTGACCCCTAGACTCTTCGTCCATCGGTGTATCCAGTAACAAAGTTAAGTGCCTCTCATCAGTTTGGCATCAAAGGGAACCTCAGGAGCATTTGGCACCTCTAGTAACACATTGATGAATATTGAGCTTAAAGAGACATCCACCCCTATGATACAAATGGAAGGATAAGGATCATCCAAATGCATTGTGATGAGGATGGCATAGAGCTCTCGCACCCATCCGGTATGTGAGATGGGATGGGCCTCTACTATTAGATCCCACCCAAACTCCTCTAGACTAGCACAAAAGGTCAGGACTTTCTCCATTAGCCTCGACATTTGGAAACCCCTCTCGCAAAGGAATTTGTAGTGCCTCTAGTTTTAGTATCTCTCACGACTAACGTTATCCTAAAATAGAGGGAAAAACTAGCTTTATTGAATTCGGTTGTTGTCTTCCTAACTTATAAATTATACGATATGTGTTAGAACTTAGAATAAAACACGTAGAATGCAAGGGGAGGGAAAAAATTCCTAGCCTAGGTGGGTGAAAGGCCACCATTTTGCAGCCTCCCGCCATGGAGCCAAGGCTCCCGCTATAATGGGGTTGCCATAGCTAGAGCAAGGCTATTATGACAGCCTTCATCATGTGACATCCTCAATCTTAAGCTAAGACTCAAGTTATTCTCCGTATCTGTATAGGCTCAACTTGATGTCTTCTAATGTGATAGGATCAATTATTAGGTATTCAAAGTGTATTTCATGTGGTTTGGGGTCATAAGGCATCTCTTACATCGAGCCAAGTCCAAAGGATTCCTATTGACTAAGATTCAATATGAGTTCGTATAAGGGTTAACTTCAAATGGCCATATATCTTATCATATAAAGAATTAGGTGGCTCAATACCTAAAAAATTAAAGGTCTTTGAATTATATTTCCAAATCATCCAATTTTTTCTTATTTGGAGTTCAAAGTAAAAAGGTTTACTATTTTACTGAAGCATGTTTGAGTTGTATAATTCAATGAGTCGAGTGCCATTTGGGCGACTCACTGAACGCATTTGGTGATAACGACTTTGCTCATCGAATGTTCTCAAAAACTCTCAGAAACTGTCATATTAGGCAATTTGAAAGTCCCACTCAGCGACTCACCGAATGGTTTGGTGATGAGACCTTCAGCTTGCTGATTTTGCCGCCGTGACTCATTAAATGTTATTTTTTAACTTTTGATAAAATTTTTACATTCTCAAAGGGTATTTCAACCCTTTTACCCTAAATTCAGCCTTATAAGCCTATTTCATGGCCTAATAACTTTCCTTTTCACTTATTTCAAATTTCTCTCTCAAGGAAGAAGACCCAAATTCTCCATTGAAGAACAAGTTCCAATTTCTTCCAAGCCCTTCACCCAATTCAAGACTTCTTCAACCTTCTTCTCTATTTTTCTTTAAGGTATGTGGGTTTATCCATGGGTTCCTTTCACCCATCAAAACCCAATTTTCTCTACCAATTTCTCCTAATTCAAGTTATGAAATTTCATGGGTTTTCATGCTATGACTCCAAATGCATAGTTTATGAGTTATTTGATCTTGATTTACCTATTTTTAATATAAGTCAACTCTCAATTGTATGAAATTGTTAGTTTACCAAGTATTCCTATATCAAGCTATATTGGGTCTTTGAAATACTTGGTAGGTTATTTGGATTGTGATTTAAATTGATAAAATTCATGGTGTTTATGCATAATCTCATTGAAATACATGATTTAAAGTTATTTTGACTAGAACCTACCTACTTTACTCTATTTTTTATGAATGTATGATTTATATGTCTAAGGCTCTAATTGAATGTTTATAAAAGCTATTAATTATGTATATGGAAGTCTTTTAATGAAAAGCAAGTGGACGGTGAAAAGTTTTCTGACCCCATGTGATGGATTCTTTATGTCAAAGGACAGTCACATACTTGAATCACTTAAGTTTTTAATGAGCTACTCTATATGAATGAAATCTTGACAAGTTTGAATTATGATTATTATTGAATTTACGAATACATGGCTAGTATATTTTCATAATATTTATTCCATGTAACTTGACTTAGCACCGAATGAGACTTGAGGTGGGGGACTATCTCCAAGGGTCCTTATATAAAGCCTTTTGTTCATAACTACATGTCACCGTCGGATGATATTTATATGCCTCTAAGGTTCAAGTTAGTGGATCCATATGTAACACTCACCAACATAGGCATGGCCTTAAGGTGAGGTATAGTCTACCTTAGTAGGTTGGCTACTCTTTCTCCAGTGTAGGGGCAATATCGAGATTCTATATTATAACTTGCATAGTCTTAGTGTCAGTTATGATCTCCTCCCACATAGTTAGGTATATAATATGTTGTGATGTTTACATTCCTTCAAGTATGTTTTAAATGAGGCATTGATCATCCATTACATGTTGATTTTATTATCCTTGCTATCATTATGCATCTTGCCTATTATGATATACAATTTCCTTGTTGTTTTGAATTCTACATATTTAGTACATTCCAAAAGTACTAACACATATTTTGCCGATATGATATCACCATGTAGGGTCCGATGATCCTTCTCCTCATACTTGTGGTTAACTTATGGATTAAAGACTTTGTTTCATTGGTGAGTCCTCTATGAAATGCCTCAAAAATGCCCCAAAAATGTTCTTCAGAAATGCTCATAATCGTAATTTTTATATATCTCAAAATTCATACATGATATTGAAAATTCGACTTCATATTTTTTATCAGGGAAAAAATTGAGTGGGAAATGGGTATAACCGCGATTTTAGAGGACCCGTAGCAAAAAATAATTTTCATAAAAAATTTTTATCCAGTGTGCATACGCGACCAGTTCACAACGCGGACTAGGTGCGGATCAATGTAAATCTTGCCTTCGCCTCGCGGATCAGACGCGAACTAGTTCAAATTTTTCCTTAATTTTCTGTTTCAGCCCAAAGGCTTTGAGCTCATAGCCCCATGCCCACTTATGCGTGAAAACACCTATACTTAGTCATTTTCCAACTCTATATCACTCAAGACTCTCTCAAAATCCTCTCCAAGACTTAACCAAATATTTCATCTAAATTTAAGTGTCTCAAGCTTAATTTCGGATCTCAAAAACTCCATTCAAGCTTCAAGTCTCCGAGTCTACATCAGGGAATCTCCAAATTTAGGTATGTGAGTTTCATTCATTGGATCCTTTCACCCATAGAGTCCAATCTTCCTTTTTATGGAAATTGTTGTTTTCAAGTTGTATTTCTTATGTGTATTTATTATTATGAAATATGAGCATGAAATATGTTGGGGTTTTATAAAATATTGATGATTATGCATGAATATCTATTTTAAGTATATTGTTACGGACTTAGACTTATGCTAAGACTTCCGTACGATGCTAGTCAGTTTGCCTATGATTCTTGCCCAAATTGCAAACACTAGCACACCTTCAAACTTTGGATCGCTAAGGGAACGCTAGATTAAGAAGACAAAAGAGCTTTTAAGAAGGAAAGACTTCTTATTACTTAGGAAAGCTTTACAAGACTTGTTGCTTGATGGTTTTCTTGGTTGATGCCAAATGAGAAGCCTATGACTAAGCCCCCTTCCTAATGGACGGTTGGGATCGATTTGATCCAACGGTTGACAATGCAAGCCTAGAACCTTCCTATGAAATATCTAAGATATTTCTAACTAAATATATAAGATATTTAGGCAACTTGGCTGCCCAACATCGTCCTACATCTTTCTAGAATATTCTGGGACTCTCTAGTGTGGTCTTCAATCTTCTGCACCATTCTAGTGAGTTCCGGGGCCTTTTGGATCATGTCGGGCACGTTTTCTACACTGTTTTGGGCAGAAATATTGGTGGGTCATGACACACTCCCCTACCTCATATTGCGACGACCTCGGCGCAATGATGTTGTAGAAACTTCCTGTCCTCCACCTCTGGACTGCCGCATCTTCTTATGTCGTCCCTTTGTGGCCTTTCCTAGAGTTTGCTCCTCTTTCATGCCTGAGTCGTATTGCTGCAAGTGGCCGTCCTTCAGCATCCTCAGATTTCTTCTTCGGGTCATTTTCTAGTGTCTCCCCTTCTTCATGGGCATGGAACATAACAATGACTGCTTATCCTGGAACTCCTCCACAAGCTGCATGGTCGATAGCTGTGCTAATCCCCTTGACTTGGGCTTCTCTTCTAAGGGTACCATACAAGGGCAATCCTTCTCAAAAATCACAAGTTGTTTGAGGTAGGGACTGATACCTGCAGGGCACTCTCATAAAAATACCTGCCTAAGAATTATGTCAAAGAGATCAACTGGAGCGACATGGAAGTTGGTCTTGCCATGCCACTTCCCCAAAACTGTATTGACTCCTCGAGCAATGCCACATACTGGAGTCGTTGGTGCATTGGCCGTCTTAAGCTGCGCATTGCTTGGGTTGTATTTTAGTCCCAACTTAGTTGCCGCAGACTTAATCACGATGTTAACCTCTGTGCCTGTGTCGACCAAGGCACGAACGAGTCGTCCATTGATCATTATGTCCACGTATTATGCCTTGCCTTCCTTAGGCTTTCCTGGCTGCTGCATGACTCCTCCGCATAGCCTAATCATACCCTACTGCACCGTATTCGAATCTTCCCCTGATTCAGATGCCTTCTCCTGTGCCTTTGGTTCCTTCCATTCTTGCCGTATGGCACTAAGGTTCTTCAGTTTGGGGCATTTGAAATAACTATGCAGCCCTCCGCACATGTAGCACTTAAACTCCTTCACGGGCGGAGCCTTGCCTCGTCGTAGCCCTGTTGCTCGATCCTCCTATCCTTAGGCCTGCCGGGACCATGACCCTTGGGAGGTGGCTGCCAACTTCGACTCCTGCCATCGTCTCCCCCACTTTGTCCATGACCCTTTGGATGTGGCTGCCAATCTCGGCCTCTACCACCGTCTCCCCCACCTTGGTCATGACTAATATCCTTATCGTCTCCCCGATCTTTATCTCGCTTGTCAAGTCGAGAGTCCATCAGAGCCTCTGCCTGGGTGATGGGCTCATCAAAGGTGGAAACTTGTCGGCGCTCTAGTTCCGTCTTGGCCCAACCCTGCAATTCGTCCATGAAGTGGAATAACATGTCTTCTTCCGTGAGGTTGGGGATTTGAAGCGTGAGCATTGTGAACTCCTTTATGTAGGTCTTCACGCTGCCCATTGGCCTTAAACCCCTAAGCCTCCTTTTGACTTCATAGACGACATTGCTTGGGTAGAAGGTCTTCTTGAACTCAGCTTTAAACTGCTCCCACGAGTCAATCGTGAAGAGTCCCTTGCCTATTTCGGCTTTTTTTCGCTTCCACCACAACATAGCCATCTCTATCAGGTATACCACGGCCATGTTGATCTTTGTATCATCGCCCCTTATCTTGTTGCACTTGAAGTAATTCTCCAGGTGCCACAAGAAGTTCTCCACCTCTTGCGCGTCTCGAACGCCTTTAAAGATAGGTGGCTTGGGAGCTTCGATTTTGGCCTACATTTCCTCGACAGTCCACAAGCATCTCCCATCGACCACTCCTTCCTCCAATGCCTTCATCCTTGCACCCATAGCCTCCATGGTCTCGGCTATGCCCTTTATTATGGCACACATGGCCTCCATCTTGCTAAGTGCTTCCATAAGCCGATATTCTAAGGATGTGATCGTCTTCCTCAGCTCGTACACCGCCAACTGCTGTCCATCCAAGTCCTTCTGGATGTGCTCATTCTCTTCAAGGGTGAGCTCCTCCAGGCCCTTAAACTTGCCATCAAACTCATTCAAGCAATGGCCTAAGAACTCTACTGCACGTCGGGCAGAATCTACCCTCTTGACCTATCTCTACTGAGAGGGATATCGGAGGGATCTTTGCCTCGTTCATCATCACTCAACTCCATAGCTGAAGGTGAGTGAGTTGTTATAGCCTCACTTGGGGATAGTTCTATTGGTACCTCCCCAGTCTTCTTGGAGCTTTTCTTGCCCTTGCGTTTCCTGTCAGCATCCAGCATAACGTTGGAGGTCATGGCGTTAATGTCTCCTTCGCTTGCCATGCTTCCCTTAGTTCAAACTTGGCTCTGATACCACTTTGTTACGAACTTAGACTTATGCTAAGACTTTCGTACAACGCTAGTCAGTTTGCCTATGATTCTTGCCCAAATTGCAAACACTAGCAAGCCTTCAAACTTTAGATCGCTAAGGGAACGCTAGATTAAGAAGACAAAAGAGCTTTTAAGAAGGAAAGACTTCTTATTACTTGGGAAAGCTTTACAAGACTTGTTGCTTGATGATTTTCCTGGTTGATGCCAAATGAAAAGCCTATGACTAAGCCCCCTTCCTAATGGACGGTTGGGATCGATTTGATCCAACGGTTGACAATGCAAGCCTAGAACCTTCCTATGAAATATCTAAGATATTTCTAACTAAATATATAAGATATTTAGGCAACTTGGCTGCCCAAGACCGTCCTATATCTTTCTAGAATATTCTGCACCATTCTAGTGCGTTCTAGGGCCTTTTAGATCATGCCGGGCGCGTTTTCTGCACTATTTTGGGCAGAAATATTGGCGGGTCGTGACAATATACTATGAATAAATATTTGTCTATTGAGACTATACATGATTCAAACTATGAAATCTATGAACTATGTGAAGTTTTGATATGATTTACAAGTTACTCATGATGGGGTTTTACCATGATGTTGGTGGGCTGATTTATATGACTTTAAGATGCATTGATTTCACTATTCCATGATTTATATTCTTGCATTTTGCATGATTTGAACATGTACTCATATGTGCTCACCAAGTGTTTGATGAAATGTCAAGCCAATAATTCTCAAGTTAATTACATATTTTACAAGTCAAGTGACTTCATGATGAATATGGGTTATCAAGTATGTTATGAATTTATGAAATTATCTATGATTATGCAAGTATGAAGTTAAGCCTTATTTTCAAGATTTTACCTCTTGTGAGTCATTCATATAAAAACAAGGGTTCATGTATGATTATGATTATGATTATGATTATGATCTATTCTCATTTTTCAAGTTAGGCTCACCATTAGAGGCCAAGTATGTTTAAGAGCTACTCTTGTCATGTTTTCATGTTTATTATAAGTTATTAAAGTTATGATTACTTTAAGTATTTCATGGGATTAGACTTAGCACCGATGGATTGGATGTCAGTGTGGACTATCTTCAAGGGTCCATATTTCTTTCCTCAACCTATCTATCCATATAGGATTATGTTATACCCTTGTTATACTAGTGGATCCATATAGTGCACTTTATCATGAAATTCGCCCCAAAATGGGATGGGTTCCTGTAAGGGAGGTTACTTCTTCGAAATGGAACGGGCTCTTGTAAAGTAAAGTATAATTTACCTTGGCAAGTAGACCTCTTTATCGATGAGGGGTAATCATCGGGATTCCAAGTTGTAGCTCACTTGGTCTTATTCTTTGTCAGTTGAGGTTTCTTCCCACATATGTGTCATGTTCCTGCAAGTTGAAATGATTTATTAATATGTTTTACTTCAAGCATTGATCATGCATGGCATATTGAGATTTTGCTTATCTATTATCTACTACTATGCATTTTGATTATATTGACTTATGTCTTGTTTCATTGCATCCTACATACTTAGTATATTCAAATGTATTAATGCATACTTTATGCCTACATGATATCACTATGTAGGGACCAGAGTTCCTCTTAATTATCCTCCATGTGGCTAGTGAGATTATTCGAAGATAAGCTTGGTGAGCCCTCAAGTTCGGGGACACTATCTACTTTCTCTTGCTATTTCTAAGACTTCTTTATGTTGAACATTTGATATTTTGAGGGTGAGCCTGGAAAGTATCTTGGCCCTCGCTCCATTCTATGTTTAGAGGTTTTGGAATATTATGATGTTATTATGTTATGCGCTTAACTCTTATGCTTTGTTCATATTCAAGACTTCCCTTAGTCCCATTTCCAATTTTTGATATCTTTTGTTGTTGTTTACTTTGCTTCTGTAACCAAAGATGTGTGGTTGATATGCTAAGAGATTTGTTTGTGTCCCTTTGGGTTCCTATTTATCGTGTCACATCTAGGCCCTAGGCTTGGGTTGTGACAAACTTGGTATCAGAGCACTAGGTTATTAATGGTCCTCGAAATCCAACACAGCGCGTCAATTAGAGTTGTATTCATAGTTGTGAAGTGCACTACAACTATGAGTAAGAGGTTATGAGACATTTTAGAAAATGTTTCCCTTCGTCATGATCTGTGTCGTGCTATAGAAGTTAAGGTAAGGCTTTTCCCTAATGAATGTTCTTTGATATTCTAGATTATGTCGATTCCGAGAGAAAGAAGAGCCCGTATACCTAAGGAGCAACCGACTCCTCAAGTTTCTCTAGAAGGAGGGGTAGGCCAAGAAGAATTCCGAGATGCTATTGCAATGTTGGCTCATGCTATGACCAACCAAATCAACCAAGGGGCCAAAGTCTCTCATGCTCCTACTCCGGCCTCAAGGGTGAGGGATTTTACTAGGATGAATCCACATAAGTTCTGTGGGTCCAAGGTGGATGAGGATCCCCAAGAATTCATCGATGAGGTCTATAAGGTGTTGTTTATTATGGGGGTTAATTTAGAGGAAAAAGCAGAGTTGGCGGCCTACCAACTCAAATTTGGTTCACTCAATGGAAGATGGAGAAGGGGAATGATGATGATATCCCTACGGAGGAGTTCAAAGTAACATTTCTCAACTGGTTCTTTCCTATTGATCTAAGGGAGGCGAAGATGATGGAATTTTTAAACCTTAAGCAAGGTTCTATGAGTGTGAAAGAGTATGCCCTTAAGTTCAACCCACTCTCCAAGTGTGCCCACAACTAGTTTCCAAGCCTAGATCAAGGATGAACAAATTTGTGTCGGGTGTGTCCGACTTGGTTAATAAGGTCATGCTAGTAAGTGATATGGACTTATCGCACCTCTTGACGTATGTCAAACAACTAGTAGGGGAGAAGCTTAGAAAGAGAAGAAGTAGTGAGTCCAAGAGGGCTGAAGGTGGGTTCTAAGGTTCTAAAGGTGGTCAGTTTCCTCAAGGCTACAAGTTCTAAGGACAAGGGTCATCCAATGCATCCAACAAGAGGTTTGCCAATAATAGGGTACCTAATCAAAGGTTCCAAGGAGGTAATGTAGGAATGGTAAAGCCTAGATACCCACGGTGTGAAAAGAATCATAGTAAACCTTGTTTGAGGAATTGTAATACTTGATTTGGTTGTGGTAAGATGGGTCACAAAGTTATTGATTGCCCTCATGCACAAGACAAAGGTAGAGATGGTCGTCCATAAGGCTAAGGTGCAATACGAGTCAAAAGGGAAGAGGAGGCCAACAAGGGGGTGTACCAAGGCAAAATAGATTCTATGCTCTTCAAGGAAGACAAGGAGTTGATAAGGTGCCCAATGTTGTTACCGATATGCTAAAAGTTTTTGATTTGATGTGTATGCATTGATAGACCTAGGTGTCACTGTTTCTTTTATAACTCCTTTTTATTGCCAAAAAGCTTCATATTAGTCCTGAATTGTTGTGTGAGCCTTATGAAATGTCTACGCCCATTTGTAAGTCCGTTGTTGCTAAAAGAGTCTATAGAAATTATCCCATGTTCTTTTGCATAAAATCTTGCCTTGTGATTTTTTTGAATTAGATATGGTGGATTTTGATGTCATTTTTGGGATGGACTGTTTGTATGCATATTATGCTTCTATTGATTGTAGAACCCATAGGGTTAAAATCTAATTCCCTAATAAACCCATCCTTGTGTGGAAAAGTTGTGATGTGGTGGTCAAAGGTAGATTTATTTCTTGCCTTAAAGCTCAAAAGTTGATTTCTAAGAGTTGTCTCTATCATCTTGTTAGGGTTAGGGATGTTGGTCCAAAGTCCTTCTTATTGAGTCAGTTCCAGTGGTTAATGAATTTCTTGATGTCTTTTCCAATGAGCTTCCCAGTGTTCTTCCTGAAAGGGAAATAGACTTTGGTATAGACCTTCTTCGCAATACTCAACCCATTTCTATTCCCCCTTGCCATATGGCCCTGATGGAGTTGAAGGAGTTGAATTAGCAATAGAGGAATTTGTTGGAGAAGGATTTTATAAGGACTAGTAAGTCACCTTGGGATGCACCAATGTTGTTTGTAAGGAAAAAAAATGGTTCCCTTATAATATGCATTGATTATCGATAACTTAATAATAGAGTCACCATAAAGAACAAGTACCCTCTACCAAGGATTAATGACCTTTTTGATCAACTTCAAGCGGTTAGTCACTTCTCTAAGATTTATCTTCGGTCTGGGTATCACCAAGTGAAAGTGAGGGAGTGCGACATTCCCAAGACGACTTTCCAGACTAGGTATGGCCACTTTAAGTTTGTGGTATATCCTTTGGGTTGACTAATACACCGGGTATATTTGTGGATCTTATGAATAGGGTCTTTAAGCCCTACCTTAACTTATTTGTGATGATTTTTATTGATGATATCTTGATTTATTCCATAGTGAGGACGAGCATGTGAATCACTTGAGGGTAGTGTTGCAAATCTTGAGGGAGGAGAGGTTGTATGCTAAATATGAAAAATGCAAGTTTTGGTTAAAAGAGGTTGCATTTTTGGGACATATCGTATCGAGTGATGGTATTAAAGTGGATCCTAAGAAGACAGAGGTGATTAGAAATTGGCTTACATCTTTGACTCCATCAGACATTAGAAGTTTATTGGGTTTGGCGGGTTATTACTGTTGGTTTGTGAATGGTTTCTCTACTATTGCTTCTCATATGACTAAATTGACTCGAAAAAGGCAAAATTTGTGTGGACTGATCAGTGTGAAAAGAGTTTTCAAACTTTGAAAGATAAGCTTGTCTTCGCTCCTATCTTGGCTCTACCGGAAGGGTTTGAAGGATTTGTGGTATATTGTAATACCTCAAGAATTGGTTTAGGGCATGTTGTTGCAAAATGGTAAAGTGACAGCATATGCCTCTAGACAACTTAAGGTGCATGAGAAGAATTATCCCACCCATGATCTTTGAAACGACCCCAAAAATTGCTGAGAATCGTAATTTCCATATATTTCAAAATTAGTGCGTGATATAAAAAATCTGACTTCATATTCCTGATCATGGGGCCAAATTGAGTGAAAAATAGGTCTAACCCCGATTTAAGAGCAACCATATCAAAATTTAAAAATCACAAAATACGATTTCCAGTGAGGTTCTTGCGCCCAAGGCATGACGCGCCAAGGGCGCGCCTAGTTCATTTTGTGTGCTATTTTTACAAGCTTGGTCCATGATTTTTGGATCTTGGGCCTAAGTGTTCCCAAATGTGAAAATACCAATACTTAGCCATATCTCCCTCATATCATTCAAACATTCCCCAATACTCAATCAAACACTAGCCAAATATTTCACTCCTAAATTCCAGTCCCAAGACTCATCCGGATCTTAAGGTTCTTATTCAAGCTTCAAGTCTCCATCTCCAATCTTCTTCAAGGATTCTCTAAAGTCAAGGTATGTGGGTTTCTTTCCTGGGTTCCTTTTACCCATGATATCTAAGCTCTCTTTTACCTAAAATTGTATGATTTAAAGTTTATTTACTCATGGATCTTATCTATTGTGAATTTCACTGCCCACTATGTTGGGGTTTATGAAATGGTGATTGTTTTAGCATATTTTGAGCTATGAATTTAAGATCTAGTGTGAGATTTGATGAAGAGTTTTGATGTATATTGCTTGAGGGTGTTATAAATTGATGGTTTTACATTGAATTTTCTAGCATGATTTCACTTTTGAATGGCATGATTTTACACTAGTACTACACACCTGCCAAGTGTTTGATGAAATGTCTGATTATAATTTATTAAGGAATTGAAGATCCAATGCATGTCTTATGAGTTGAATGACTTTATGATGATGCAAGTACATTGTATATATGTTAACTTCATGATGAACTTCTATAGTGTTATGAGTTGACCAAGCTTAGCTTAAGGGGTTGTATGCCCGGGTAACCATATTGAGAGGTTGGTACCTTAGTTGCCTCGTACTGTGGGTAGTAGGCCTATATAACCACATCGAGGGGTTGGTACCTTGGTTGCCTAGTACAGGGGATAGTAGGCTCATATAACCTTATTGAGGGGTTGGTACCTCATTAACCATATCGAGTAGTTTGTACCTTGGTTGCCTAGTGGAGGGGGGGTAGTAGGCCTGTATAACCATATTGAGGGGTTGGTACCTCATTAGCCATATCGAGGGTTTTGTACCTTGATTGGTTATATGGATGCTCGCTTGCCACACATGTATTATGTTCTATATAAGCATGATTTACTACATAGCATCTCACATGCATGCCATATTGTTATTTGCTACTCATTGCCTATGTTTATGCATTTCGATTATGTTACTTATCTCTTGTTATATTGCATCTTACATACTTAGGACATTTAAATGTACTAACACATACTCTATGCCTACATGATGTCACCATGTAGGAATCGGAGCCCCACTTGATCATCCTTCTCCATGTGGCTAGTACGACTTCCTCAAGCTCTTGGTTGAGTCCTCCATTTGGAGGATGATGTTTATGATCTTACACTATGTTTCAAGACTATCTTCTTTTATGTATATGTTGACTATGAAAGTGATCCTGGTAGCTTGTCTTGGACCTCGCTAAGTATCTAAGTTTTAGAGGTGTTATTGGATATGCTTTGTATTATGTTATGAGCTTTGACTCTCTCTTGACTCTTGATGTTTATGATATGGAAGTTATTACTTAGCCCCATTGTCCCAATTTACTATGTTTTGTTGTATTTTATTGCTTCCGCGACCAAGGATTTGTAATGATATGTTAAGAGGCTTGCTTAGGGTCCCTTTGGGTTCCCCATGCGTCGTGTCACGTCTAGGCCCTAGGCTTTGGTCGTTAGAAACTTGGTATCAAGTACTAGGTTGTTAGCTCCTTGGCATCCAACACACCATATCAATTAGAGTCTTATTCATGGTTGTGTTGTGCACCACAATTATGAGTAAGAGGCTGTGAGGCATTTAGGAAATGTTTCCCTTCTTCTTACTCTATGTTGTGCTATAGAAGTTGAGTTAAGGTTTTCTCCTAACAATTATCCTTTGCTATGCTAGATCATGCCTAACGATAGGAAAAAGAGCCCACACACCCGAGGAGTAACCAACTAATGAATAGTTTCAGGTTGCTCCCACTTTGCTTGCACAAGTTGTGGCTAATCAAGCCAACCAAGGAGCCCAAGCCCCTCATGCTCCTACATCAGCATTTTGGGTGAGAGACTTCATGAGGATGAATCCCCCAGAATTCCATGGATCAAAGGTGAATGAGGACCCTCAAGAATTCATCGATGAGGTTTACATGATCTTGACTATTATGGGTGTAAGGTCGGAGGATAATACGGAGTTAGCGGCCTACTAACTCAAAGGGGTAGCACAAAAATGGTATAATCAATGGAAAGAGAAGAAAGAGGTCAACAATATGGTACTTTGGGAGGAGTTTAAGGTGGCTTTTCTTAATTGATTCTTCCCTCTTAAGCTTAAGGAAGCCAAATTGGTTGAATTTATAAATTTAAGGGTCTATGAGTGTGAGGGAGTATGCCCTCAAGTTCAACCAACTTTCAAAATATGCTCCACACTTAGTGGTCGACTCAAGGTCTAGGATGAATAAATTTGTTATGGGTGTTTTCGACTTGGTGAGTGAGTAGTGCCGATCTATTGTGTTGATTAGTGATGTGGACTTGTCCCATTTGATAACCTATATCGAGCAAATAGAGGGGGAAAAATTGAGTAAAAGGATGAGTCATGAGGCCAAGAGGGCCCGTTTTGATAGTAAGTTCCAAAGTCGCAAGGGTGGCCGATTTCATCAAGGCCAAGGATCTTCTTATGCTCCCAATAGGAGGTTTGCCTATAACATTCCAAGGGCTCAAGGTGATGATGGTATGGATCCTATTGATGTGTGTCTGAAGTGTGGTAAGGGTCATGGTGGCCCGTGCTTGAGGAATATCGGTTGTTGCTATGGTTGTGAGGAAATGGGGCATAAGGCAATGGATTGTCCTCGAAATCGCAACAAAGGCAAGGATGTTCGTCCTTAAGGCCAGGGTGCCAATATGATTCCTTTAGGGAGAGGTGGTCAACAAGGTGGTGCCCCAAGACACAATCAGTTTTATTCTTTGCATGGGAGGCAAAGAGTTGATGAGTTGACCGACATTATTACCGGTATGTTAAAAGTATTTGATTTTGATGTGCATGCATTGATTGATCCGGGTGCCACTCTTTCTTTTGTTACCCCTTTTGTTGCCAAAAAGTGTCATGTTAAGCCCAAATAATTGTGTGAGTCATATGAGGTGTCTACTGCTATTGGTGCATCTATTGTTGCTAGAAAGGTTTATAGAGATTATCCTATTTGCTTCTTGCATAAAATATTGCCTTGTGAATTGTTAAGTTGGATATGGTTGATTTTGATGTCATTTTTGGGATGGATTGATTGCATGCATACTATGCCTCTATTGATTGTAGAACCCATAGGGTCAAATTCTAATTCCCAAATGAACCACTCCTTGAGTGGGAGAGTCATGATGTGGTGGTAAAGGGTAGGTTCATCTCTTGCATTAAAAGCTCGTAAGTTGATTTCAAAGGGGTGTCTTTACCATCTTGTGAAAGTTAGGGATGTGACGTCCAAAGTTCTTCCCATAGAGTCGGTTCTAATTGTAAATAAGTTTGTTGATGTCTTTATAAATAACCTCCATGGTGTTCCTCCGAAAAGGGAAATAGACTTTGGTATAGACCTCCTCCCCGATACTTAACCCATTTCCATTCCCCCTTACCATGTGGTCCCGATAGAGTGAAAAGAGTTGAAGGAGCAATGAAAGGACTTATTGGAGAAGGGTTTTATTAGACCTAGACTATCACCTTGGGGTGTGCCGGTGTTATTTGTAAAAAAGAAGGATGGGTCTCTTAGAATGTGTATTGATTACCGGCAACTTAATAGTATCACCATCAAGAATAGGTATCCTCTTCCAAGGATTAATGATTTGTTTAACCAATTACAAGGGGCTTGCTACTTCTCTAAGATTAATATTCGGTCAGGGTATCATCAAGGGAAGGTGAGGGAGTCTGACATTTCCAAGACGACCTTCTGGACTAGGTATGGACATTATGAATTTGTTGTGATGTCATTTGGGTTGACCAATGCACTGGATATCTTCATGGATTATGAATAGGGTCTTCAAACCCTACCTTAATTCTTTGTTGTGGTCTTCATTGATGATATTTTGATCTATTTACATAGTGAGGAAGAGCATATGTGTCATTTAAGGGTAGTGTTGCAAAGGTTGAGGGAAGAGAAATTGTATGCTAAAAATGAGAAGTGTAAATTTTGGTTGAAATAAGTTGCCTTTCTAGGTCATGTGGTATCGGGGGATGGTATTATGGTGGATCCTATAAAGATGGATGTGATTAGAAATTGGCCTAGACTATTAACCCCATCGGATATTAGGAGCTTCTTGGGCCTAATGGGTTACTACTGGATATTTGTAAATGGGTTTTCTTCTATTGCTTCTCCCATGACAAAATTGATCCAAAAGAAAGTTAAGTTTGTGTGGACCAATGAGTGTGAAAAGAGCTTCTAAACCTTGAAAGATAAGCTTGTGTTCACTCCTATATTGTCACTATGGGAAGGACTAGAGGGATTTGTTGTATTTTGTGATACTTCTAGAGTTGGTTTGGGTTGTGTTCTAATTCAAAATGGTAAGGTCATAGCCTATGCTTCTAGTCAACTCAAAGTGCATGAAAAGAATTACCCTACCCATGATTTTGAACTAGCCGCTGTGGTATTTGTATTAAACATATGGTGTCAGTATTTGTATGGGGTGCATATTGATGTGTTCACTAATCATAAGAGCTTTCAATATATTTTCACCCAAAAAGATCTCAACTTGAGGCAAAGAAGGTGGATACAACTTCTTAAGGACTATGATATGAGTGTGCATTATCATCCTGGTAAAGCTAAATGGTGGTGGATGCCTTGAATAGGGTATATATGGGTAGCCTAGCTCATGTTGATGATGGTGGCATAGAGGTAGTTAAAGAAGTTCATCAGTTGGTTAGATTGGAGGTTAGGTTGGAAGAAGTTGATAATAGGGGTGTTGTTGTTGATGGTTCTAAATCTTCATTGGTTGAGGAGGTCAAAGCTAAGCAAGATCTTGACCCTGCTTTGTTGGAATTGAAGGCATTAGGTAAAGATGGTAAGGTGGAGGTTTTCTCCCAAGGGGGAGATTATGCCCTTAGGTACTAAGGTAGGTTGTGTGTGCCTTGTGTTGATAGCTTGAAGGAAAAGATTCATGATGAGGATCATGGTTCTTCTTACTCTATTCACCCCGGCTCTACTAAGATGTATAGGGATTTGACAGAGGTGTATTTGTGAGAAGGCATGAAGAGGGACATTGCCAAATTTGTTTTCAATTGCCATAGTTGCCAACAAGTCAAAGCTAAACATCAAAGGCTTGGTGGTCTAACCCAAGACATAGAGATTCCTACTTGGAAGTGGGAAGAGATTAATATGGATTTCGTGGTTGGGTTGCCCAAGACTAGAAAAGGTTTTGATTCTATATGGGTTGTGGTTGATAGGATGACAAAATCAGCTCACTTTCTACTGATTAAGACCATATATAGGGCTGAAGATTATGCTTAGTACATTTATGACTTGGTAAGGATGCATGGGGTTCCTTTGGCTATCATATCGGACCGTGGTGCACAATTCACTTGACACTTTTGGAGATCTTTCCAAAGAGGTCTTATAACCAAGGTAAAGCTTAGTACGACCTTCCACCCTCAAATGGATGGCCAAGCCGAAAGAACTATCCAAACATTTGAGGATATGCTTAGGGCTTGTGTATTAGAGCTTAAGGGTAGTTGGGACGATCACCTTCCATTGATTGAGTTTGCATATAACAATAGCTATCATTTTAGCATCGACATGGCTTTTTTGAGGCCCTGTATGGTAGATGTTATAGATCACCAATTGGGTGGTTTGAGGTTAGTGAGGTGGCCTTGTTAGGACCAGATATGGTTATGGAAGCTCTTAAGAAGGTTAGGATGATTATTGAAGGGTTGAAAACAACCCAAAGTTGCCAAAAGTCATATACCAATATGAGGACAAAGGATTTTGAATTCAAGGTTGGTGATTGGGTTTATTTGAAGGTGTTACGCATGAAGGGTGTGGTCTGTTTTGGTAAAAAAGTCAAGTTAAGCCCATGATATGCGGGTCCTTATAGGGTGATGAGAAGGATTGGTAGGGTGGCCTACGAGTTGGATTCGCCTCGCGAAATGGAATTGGTTCAACTGGTCTTTCATGTGTCTATGTTGAGGAACTGTGTAGGTGATCGTAATGCTATTGTGCCTCTTGATGTTGTAGGGGTAGTTGAAGATAACTTGACATATGAAAATGTTCGAGTAGAGATCTTGGATAGGCAAGTGAAGAGGTTGAGGAACAAGGAAGTTGCTTCCGTTAAGGTCTTTTAGAGGAACCAACAAGTCGAAGGAGCTACTTAGGAGGTCGAAGCGGATATGCAAAAGTGATACCCTTATCTTTTTTACTCCACTCAAGCCTAAGGTATTAATCTAAGCCCTTCATATGATCTCAAGTCTTATATTCAACCCTCATGTCATTGGATACGTTCATGTTTAAATTGATAAGTTCATGATTATTTTACACTTATGTTGAGATTTTTTAAATGATGTTTAAGTACATTTTTGCATCCTTATGTGGGCTGATATTGTCATGTTTACATCTCTCATATATGTTTCTTCGACATTCTAGGACGAATGTTCCCAAGGGAGAGATATTTAAACAACCCCAAAAAGTACCTGAAAATGTGCCTTGGAAGTGCTCGAAATTGTAATTTCTATATATCTCAAAATTCATGTATGATATCAAAAATCTAAATTCATATTCTTGATCAAGGGGGTCAAATTGAGTGGAAATGAGTCTAACCACAATTTAAGAGCAACTTATCAAAATTTGAAAATCGCAAAATACGATTTTCAGTGAGGTTTCCGTCCCCAACGTGCAACGCGCCAAGGGAGCGCTTCAGTTCATTTTGTGTGCTATTTTTTCAAGTTCGGTCCAAGGTTTTTGGGGTTTGGGGCTAAGTGTTCCCAAATGTGAAAATGCCTATGCTTAGTCATATTTCATCCTCATATCTTTCAAAACATTCCCTAATACTCAAACACTTTGTCTAATATTTCACTCCTAAATTCAAGTCCCAAGACTCATCGGGATCTTAAGGTTTTTATTCAGGCTTCAAGTTCTCCATCTCCAATCTTCTTCAAGAATTCTCCAAAGTCAAGATATGTGGTTTTTTTTCAAGGATTCCTTTCATCCATAATACCCAAACTCTCTTTTACCTAAAATTGCATGATTTAAAGTTGATTTACTCATGGGTCTTATCTATTATGAATCTCACTGCACACTATGTTAGTGTTTATGAAATGACGATTGATTTAGCATGTTTTGAGTTATGAATCTAATACCTAACATGAGATTTGATGAAGGATTTTGATGTATATTGCTTGAGGGTTTTACCAAGTATCTATTGATGCTTTTACATTGAATTTTCTAGCATGATTTCACTCTTGAATTGCATATTTTTACATTCGTGCTACACACTCGTGAAGTGTTTAATGAAATATCAGGTTATGATTTCTTGAGGAATCGAAGGTCCAATGCATGTCTTATAAGTTGAATGACTTTATGATGATAAAAGTACGTTGTATATATGTTAACTTCATGATGAACTTCTATAGTATTGTGAGTTGACTAAGCCTAGCTTGGGGGGGTTATAGGCCCGTGTAACCACATTGAGGGGTTAGTACCTTGGTTGCCTAGTATAGGGGATAGTAGGCTCATATAACCATATCGAGGGATTTGTACATTAGTTGCCTAGTACGGGGATAGTAGGCCCGTATAACCATATTGAGGGGTTGGTACCTTATTAACCACATCGAGTGGTTTGTACCTTGGTTGCCTAATTGGGGGTAGTAGGCCTATATAACCATATTGAGGGGTTGGTACCTCATTAACCACATCGAGGGGTTTGTACCTTGGTTGCCTAGTACAGGGGATAGTAGGTTCGTATAACCATGTTAAGGGGTTGGTACCTTATTAACCATATTGAGGGGTTTGTACCTTGATTGCCTATATAGATGCTCGCTTGCCACACATGTATTATGTTCTATATAAGCATGATTTACTACATAGCATCTCACATGCATGCCATATTATTATATGCTACTCATTGGCTATGTTTATGCATTTCGATTATGTTACTTATCTCTTGTTGCATTGCATCCTAAATTCTTTGTACATTCAAAGGTACTAACACATACTCTTTGCCTTTATGTCACCATGTAGGAACCGGAGCCCCACTTGATAATCTTCCTCCACATAGCTAGTACGACTTCTCTCAAGCTCTTGGGTAAGTCCTCCATTTCGGGGACGATGGTTATGATCTCATACTATGTTTCAAGACTATCTTCTTTTATGTATATGTTGACTATGAGGGTGAGCCCGATAGCTTGTCTTGGCCCCAGCTAATTATCTAACTTTTAGAGGTGTTGTTTGACATGCTTTATATTATGTTATGAGCTTTGACTCTCTCTTTACTCTTGATGTTTATAATATGAAAGTTGTCCCTTAGCCCCGTTGTTTCTATTTACTCTCTCTTGTTGTATTTTATTGTTTCCGTGACCAAGGATGTGTAATGATATGTTAAAAGGGTTGGTTGGGGTCCCTTTGGGTTCCCCATATATCATGTCTTGTTTAGGCCCTAGGCTTGGATTGTGACAATCTTGAATTGGCGGCCATGATATTTGCTTTGAAAATTTGGCGTCACTACTTTTATAGGGTTCATGTTTATTTATTTACTGACCACAAGAGTCTCCAATATGTCTTCACCCAAAAAGATCTTAACTTGAGACAAAGAAGGTGGTTAGAAACTCCTTAAAAATTATGATATGAGAGTGCGTTATCACCCCGATGAAGCTAATGTTGTTCCTGATGCTCTATGTAGGGTGTCTATAGGTATTCTAGCTCCTGTTGATGATCGTGGCAAAAAAGTGGCTAGAGAGGTTCACTGGTTGGGAAAATTGAGGGTTAGGTTGAATAAAGTTGATAATGTTAGTGTAGTGGTTGTTGATGGTTCTAATTCTTCTTTGAATGAGTTGGTAAAGGAAAAACAAGATCTTGACCCTGCCTTACTGGAATTGAAGGCCTCAGTGAGAGATGGTAAAGTGGAAGTTTTCTCCCAATGGGGAGATGGTGCCCTTAGGTACCAAGGTCGATTGTGTGTGCCAAATGATGATGATTTGAAAAAATTGATCTTGAAGGACACCCTTAATTCATCTTATTCCTTTCACCTCAATTCTACAATGATGTATAGAGATTTAGGGAAGTGTATTGGTGGGATAGTATGAAAGAGATATTGCCAAGTTCATATCCAGATATCACAATTGCCAACAAGTGAAAGCCGAACATCAAAGGCTGGGTGGCCTAGCCCAAGATATAGAGATTCGTACTTGAAAGTGGGAAAAGATCAAAGTGGATTTTGTAGTTGGATTGCCTAAGCCTAGGAAACATTTTGACTTTATTTGGGTTATTGTGGATAGAATGACAAAGTCTGGTCACTTCCTACTGGTCGAAACTACTTATGGTACCAAAGATTATGCCAAGTTGTACATTCATGAGGTTGTTAGATTGCATGGGGTGCCCTTGTCTATCACTTCAGATAGTGGTGCTCAATTCACTTCTAATTTTTGGAGGTCCTTCCAAAGAGGTCTTGGTACCAAGGTTAAGCTTAGCATGACTTTTCATCCTCAAATGGATGGTCAAGCTGAGAGGACTATCCAAACTCCTGAGGATATGCTTAGAGCTTGTGTTTTGGAGATTAAGGGTAGTTGGGATAAACATCTTCCACTCATTGAGTTTGCTTACATAAATAGCTACCACTCAAGTATTGGTATGGCTTTTTTTTGAAGCTCTTTATGGTAGACATTGTAGATCCACAGTTGGGTGATTTGAAGTGGGGAAGATGGCTTTGCTAGGTCCGAATTTAGTCATGGAAGCCTTGGAGAAGGTGAGGTTGATAAGGGAGAGAATGAAAACAGCCTAAAGTAGATAAAATTCCTATTCCGATATAAGGAGAAAAGATCTTGAGTTTAAGGTTAATGAATGGGTCTATGTGAAGGTCTCACCCCTGAATGGTGTGGTTTGGTTTGGCAAGAAGGGGAAATTAAGCCCAAGGTTTGTGGGTCTTTATAAAGTTTTTGGAAAAATGGGTCAGGTTGCATATAAGTTGGAGTTGCCGATGGAGATGGACATGGTTCATCTAATCTTTCATGTGTTCATGTTTAGAAAATGTGTGGGGGGGACCCAAGTGTTATAGTGCCCTTGTATGTTGTGGGTGTTATAGAAGATAATTCAACTTATGAGGAGCTCTCGGTGGAGATTTTGGATAGACAAGTAAAGAGGTTGAGAAACAAAGATGTATCTTCTGTCAAGGTCCTTTGGAGGAACCAACAAGTTGAAAATGCCACATGGGAAGCCGAGGCAGACATGAGAAAGCGATACCCACATCTCTTCCACTCTACTCAAGTTGAAGGTATTAACTTATGTCCCCAATATGATTTCAAGTCTTAATGTTTTAGCCCTTATGTCATTTTGCATGTATTCATGTTTATGTCGACAAGTTTAAGGTGATTTTTGACATTCATGTTGAGATTTTTAAAGGTGATGTTTAAATGCATTTGTTGCATTCATGTCTGGTTGAAATCTTTATGATCACTTCTCTTTTGTACATTTTTTTGACATTCGGGGATGAATGTTCCCAAGGGGGAGATATTGAGACACCCCAAACATGCCAAAAATGTGTTTCAGAAATGCTCATAGTTGTAATTTCTATATACCTCAAAATTCGTATGTGATATCAAAAATCTGACTTCATATTCTTGATCAGGGGAAAAAATTGAGTGCAAAAATAGGTATAATCCCAATTTTAGAGGACCTGTAGCAAAAAATGTATCTTGTAAAATTTTCTTATCTAGTGTGCATCCGCGACTTAAACCAAATATTTCATCCAAATTCAAGTGTCTCAACCTTAATTTCAGATTGCAAGAACTCCATTAAAGCTTCAAGTCTCC
>JAOTQJ010000011.1:8007355-8021867 GCA_025642045.1 Solanum sejunctum | reverse complement strand
AGGTATACACATATATATAGGCTCACATATTACACTTGGACCAATAAGAAAAGAACACACACCTTGACCCCACATCCCTTTTTATACTTAAGGACCTAACTTAGGTAAAATATTGCATTCGGACCCAAACTTTATTAAATCGAACCAATTAAGGACGTTTGGGGTTTAAATTACGTTGCGGGTCCTAACAATAACATTATGTCCCTTTGCTACATTACGGCATCAACAATTCGAAACCTTTACGAACTCCAACCAAACTGTTCCCACAATATTTATACATAAAAACAATCATAAATTAGTTCATAAATAGTCCTAAAAATAGGTGGAGGACGTGATACTATAGTTCTCAATCAATCAGCTCATAATTTCTACAAACAACACACTTAGGATAGCACATTAAACCTCGATTGTTTACGTATAACCAAAATGTATAGCGACCTTTATACATCATTACAGAATTGAAACAAAATTAAGAAAAGCAACCTTCTTTCATAATCAAGCCTACTAAGAAGAGAAAAGCTCCCAAATAAACAAGAAAAGTATACAACAACCCTTGGAACACATGTTGTCCATAAGTCTTAGGATATACCTAACCAATATAGTCTCTTGTTTTTCATAAGAAAATCATACTAAATACATAAGTAAACTTACTTAACATTACCTTAGAAGTGTAGGTCTTCTCCAAGAACCCTAAAAGTCTCGTTATGGCTGCTTTGAAAGGTTAAGAAAGTGTAGAGACAAAGCCTTAAGAAAATCTAATTTTGTATAAGTTGAAGTAGCTTAAAGGTGCTGCTTGTAAGCCCTTTTAAAGAGATAATCTTTGTTGACTTTCTCTTTAATATTTGAACTTATTTTATCAAGTTAGTAATGTACTATTTTTTCCCTTTCACTTGGGTCTTATTGGGTTGCTAACTGATGGACCTTGGTTGCCCATTTTGCCCTTTCTCTTTAGTTAGTTTGGGCCCAAATCATAAGTAAGATCTGATGTACTTAGGCCCTTTTCCTATTATTCTTGGACTATAAATATTATTCATTTATGATGCTAAAATGTGGTCTCAAGTTACACCTTTAAAGCAGACTTTATTCATTATCATACTTAGATAAATTCGGTGTCGGGCCTCATCTCCGACTAGCTAGCAAGTTTAAACTAATCAAGTAGGTGACTTACCTGCTAGCTTCCTACGTCCTGCAAGCACGTCAATTCTCTCACTTTGTTTAAGACTATGATCTCCTCAATTTTACTTAAAACTTGTATATACTCAACCCTCTTAAGCATTAGATCCATATATCACCCTATATATGAGATTCAAGCACTTTTAAAAATGGGCGCTAATTTGACCAAACCATATCATATTTCATATATATAGGACTAGTACATGTAAGGTGTGGGGTTACATCCTCCCCTCTTTAGGAACATTTTTCCTCAAATGTTAGCACAATTGGATAGTTTAACCAAGTTTAAACCTTTACTTAAACAAACTTTTGAAAGCACACTAAGTATTCAATCACATGCACCTATTAGTGTCCCAACTCTGCATGTTAGACTTCCTATTTAACTTTAAATAAGGGTATTTTGATTTCATCGCGTCCTCAGCCTCCCATATTATCTCTTCTGCTTGCTGGTTTCTCCAGAGTACTTTTACTAAAGCTATTTTTTTTTATTCCTTAGCTTCTTAACTTGACGATCTAGAATAGCAATAGGTAACTCTTCATAGGTGAGATCTTCTATAACCTACACATCTTTAATAGGAGTTATACGTGATGCGTCACCTATGCATTTTCGAAGCATTGAGACATAAAAAACTGGATGAACCGTTGAAAGCTCTTGGGGTAGATCTAATTCATAGGCAACCTGCCCAAACCTCTTAATAATTTTATATGGCCTTATGTAACGTGGGCTTAGTTTTCCTTTCCTACCAAATCTCATAACCCCTTTCATTGGAGACACTTTTAAAAATACCCAACCCTCTACTAAGAATTCCAGTCCTCTCCTCCTAGCATCTACATATGATTTTGACTACTTTAGGCTGTTTCTACTCGTTGTTGTATTACCCTAACTTTTTTCATGGATTATTGTACTAGAACTGGCCCAAGCAAGGTGGTTTTACCTACTCAAACCATCCAATTGGCGACCTATATTTCCTTCCATACAAAGCTTCATAAAGTGCCATCTTGATATTCGAGTGGTAGCTATTATTATATACAAATTCAATAAGTGGAAAATGATCCACCCAACTACCTTTAAAGTCTAATGCACAAGCTTATAACATGTCTTCAAGTATTTGAATAGTATACTTAGTTTGACCGTCTGTCTGAAGGTGGAATGCTGTAATTGATAATAAATCATTATCCCTAGGGAGTGGTTATTTGTTCTTAATTGTTACTCAATGTGGTCATAGGTACATTATCCATCTTTTCACATAATGTATATGCATTAATTGACCCTGGTTCTACACTATCTTACATCACTTCACTAGTAGCTGGGAAGCTTAAGAGAACACCCAAATTATTTAATAAATCATTTAAAGTGTTCATAACAATCGATAAATCTATTATGGCTAGAAGGATTTATTATGACTATGTAGTAATTGTTTGTGACCATGACACATTGGCTGACCTTATTGAGCTAGAAATGGTGGAATTTGATGTTATAATGGGTATGGATAGCTTCTTGCTATGCCACGGTGTATTGCCGAACTAAGAGAGTGTACTTCTACGTTTCAAATGAGGCAGTTTTTGAATAGGAAGGCAATATTGCGGCACCAAAGGGTAAGTTTATCTCTTATTTTAAGGCAAGAAAGATGTTATCTAAGGGGTATATATGTAATTTAGTTAGAGTAAGGGTTATGGAGGCAGAATTGCCAACTCTTCAATCAGTTCCAGTGTTGAATGAATTCGTTGATGTGTTCCCTGAGGAACTTCCAGGCATACCTCAAGTACGAGACGTGAATTTTGGTATTGACTTACTTCCAAACACTCAGCCTATTTCCATCCCTCCATATAAAATGGCCCTGGTGAAATTGTGTGAATTAAAAAAGCACCACCAAACATTCCCTTCAGGCCATGATATATCTTAGTTGATCCTGGATGGATGAAATATCTAGAATGGTGGGCTTCTTCCATTATCCTCTTTCTTAGTCCGTTAATATCAAGCACACATAATTTATTTTGGCAATAAAGCACTACATTTTGTGTAAGGTCAAAGTCCTTTATCATACCCTGACAAAGCCCTTTATCATACCCTGACTCACCTTTTCCTTAAGCTGTTATAGAACAGAATCCTCAAACTATTTTTCTTTCACCTCCATTACTAATGAAGACGTTGTTGTATTATGTATAATAACCCTTTCCTTTGAAGTTTGAAGAAGGTGAACTCCCAAACTAGCTAGTTGACGTAGATCCTTAGCCACTTCTTGACTTACTACGGCCTGATCACCAGTATTTATGATTGCCTTACAACTCAGAGCATCGGCTACCGCATTTGCCTTCCTCGGATGGTATAGTATGTCAGCGTTGTAATCCTTTATTAGGTCTATCCATATCCACTGTCTTAAGTTTAGGTCTTTTTGCTTAAAAATATATTGCAGACTCTTATATTCAGTATATATGTCAACGTGAACCCCATACAAATAGTGGCGCCATATTTTCAGAGCAAACACAATTGTTGCTAGCTCAAGATCATGTGTTGGGTAGTTTTTCTCATGTGATAGTAGCTGTCTAGACTATTCTTCAGAGGCATGACATATTTTGGGAAAGAAAATGTCTGTTCGAAAGTAACATTTTATGCGCAAATTATGAAATTTGATTAAACTAATTTTGCAAATTAAATTAATTAACAAATAATTTATAAATTAATTAGTTAATTCATAATTCAATAAATTAACTCATCATTAATATCAAAGAAAGTAAATCTAATGAGATTGATTAAATAAATTAAAATGCCCCAAAAATGTTCTTCAAAAATGCCCACAATCATAATTTTCATCTATCTCAAAATTCATGTGTCATATCAAAAATCCGACTTCATATTCTCGATCAGAGGGCAAAAGTAAGTGAGAAATGGGTATAACCTAGATTTTAGAGGATTCGTAGCAAAAAATAAACTAATTTATAATTTCCAGAGAGCATTCGCGCCCTGGCCGCGCCGCCCCAAGGGCGCAGAGCAATATAAAAATAGCGTATGCGATGGGTCCGCATCACGCCAAGGACGCGAACCAGTGTAAGTTTTTCCTTGATTTTTCTATCTCGACCAAGGGCATTGGGGTCATAGCTCCATGCCCATTTATGCCTAAAAATACTTATACTTAGCCATTTTCAACTCTATATTACTCAAGACCCTGTTAAAAAGCTCTCCAAGACTCAACCAAATATCTTATTCAAATTTCAAGGATTTCAAGCTTAACTTTTGAACTCAAGTATTCTCTTCAAGCTCTAAGTTCTCTTCAAGCTCATCTCAAGAAAATCTAAGTTTGAGGTGTGTGGGTTTCATCCATTGGGTCCTTTCACTCATGGAGCTCAATCTTCCTTTTTAAGAAAATTGCATGTTTTTAAGTTGTATCATCTATGGGTATCTTTTATTATGGATATGAGTATAAATTATGTTGAAATTTTATGAAATATGGATTGATTATGCATACTATCTATTTTAAGCTTATGCCATGAATCAATTTTGTCTATTGAGACTAAGTATGTTTTGAGCTATGAAACTATGATCTATTATGAGATTTGATGATACATTTCAAGATACCCTACATGGGTGTTCTACTACATATTGGTGGGTTGATTTGCATTAAGTTTTCTCATCTTATCTCACTCTCGAATTGCATGATTTTGAACTAGTATCATGAACCCACCAAGTGTTTGATAAAATGCCAAGTCAAGGAGTCTCAAGTTATTGATGATCTATTTCATGATTTACAAGTCAAGTGACTATATGATGATTAAGGACTTTCAAGTATGTATTGAATTCATGAAAAGTATCTATGATGTTGCAAGTATCAAGTTAATCCCTATTTTAAGATTTTTTACTTCTTGTGAGTTATTCATGTTAAAGCAAGGGTTAATATATAATTATGATCTACTCTCATATTTAAAGTTAGGCTCACTATAAAAGGTCAAGCATGTTTAAGATCTACTCATGTCATGTTTCTTACAAGTTATTAAAGTTATGATTATTTCAAGTATTCAGTAGGATTAAACTTAGCACCGATGGATTAGATGTCAGCGTGGACTATCTTCAAGGGTCCATACTCTATTTCTCAAACTATGTCCCAACATAGGATTACGCTATACCCTTTCTATACTAGTGGATCTATTTAGTGCACTTTATCATGAAATCCACCCCGGAATGGGGTGAGTTCCTGTAAGGGGGGTTACTTATCTGAAATGGGATGGGCTCCTATAAGGTAAAGTATGATTTACCTTTGCAAGTAGGTCACCTCTTTATCAATAAGGGATAATCATAGGGATTCCAAATTGTAGCTCGTTGGGTCTTACTTTTGTCGGTTAAGGTCTCTTCCCTCACATGTATTAGGTTCTATGCAAGTTGAATGATTTACAAGCATATTTTTACTTCAAGCATTGATCATGCATGCCATATTGAGATCTTACTTATCTATTGCTTATTACTATGCATTTTAACTATATTTGCTTATGTCTTGTTGCATTGAATCCTACATACTTAGTACATTCAAACGTATTAATGCATACTTTATGCCTACATAATGTTACCATGTAGGGACCAGAGCACCACTTGATTATCCTCTATATGGCTAGTACGATCCTTTGAAGTGAACTTTGGTGAGTCCTCAAGTTCGAGCACACTATATTTATTACACTTGCTATATTGAGACTTCTTCATATAGAACACTTGTTATTATGAGGGAGAACCCAGAGAGTGTCTTGGCCTTCGCTTCATTCCATGTTAGAGGTGTTGTTGGAATATTATGATGTACTTATGTTTGAGCTTGACTCTTTTATGCTTTAATGGTTATCAAAGACTTTCCTTAGTCCCATTTTCCTTTTTATTTTATCTCTTGTTGTTATTTACTTTGCTTCCGCGACCAAGGATATGTGATTGATATGCTAATAGACTTGTTTGGGTTCCTTTAGGTTCCCATTTGCCATATCACATTTAGGCCCTAGGCTTGGATCGTGACATAAATTTTATCTAAAAACTTTATCAGTCGATCACATCATTTGTCGAAATCGAGCCAAGCGAGCTACGACGATGACGGCAGGAGGGGGTCTTCTCCACTTAACATTTTAAGAGCTAAAGAAGGTGTATCCTAATATTAAAATAAAATATTTCATCTATCCTACTAATGAGGGAGAAATAAATCTTTATTTTTCCTTTACTTGGTTCCTTATTCTCCCAATTCTCACATCTATTGAGGAAGAAATAACTCTTTATTTTCCCTTTACTTGGTTTCTTATTCTCCCAGTTCTGACATCCCAATTCACACCTTACTTAGACCCAATAATCCGTCACGTGAATGGGTAATAGCTATTTTTTAAGTTTAAAATGTATACATGACTTGTGTGAACCGTAATTAAGGATTAATTGCACCTGGGTAAGTAGGTTTCCCTTTAAACTTTTCATAGTGAACCTATGTTGGATATACTTCGTCAATTGATAGATTTGATATTTTTGAACCTTCGAGCTTTGTTGTATACCTAGATAACATAAGTCACACAATTAACCTTTTACCTATTTTTCATTCTCGTTTTTTAATTCGTTTCAACCATGAATACTTCCTGATTCATAACTGTGTAGAAAGCTGGCCTTGCCGGATTCTCCTTGAAGAGTCTTATAATTCACACTTATATAGGTGATTTCTAAATGTGTTATCTTGTAGATACACTATTTGATATACTCTATATAAAACTTAGAAATCATTAAAAGACGCTATTACCTTATTCTTCTTATTGAACGTTGTCTCATCATGAGAATTGATCATATAATAATTTTGATAATGTTGAATCATCATCAATGACTTTGTTTGATCTCCTTGAACCTAAAATTTTGGGATCTCCTATTTTCTAGGTAGAGTTACCACCATGATGATTTGTCCTCAACCATAGTCCCATTCTCTTTGATGTCTCGACTTCATCACTAATTAGGCCTTTTATAAGTGGATCCGATATATTATTCTTTGGCTTAAATAGTTGATTGTGATAATTCTACTAGAGAATAGTTATTTAACGGTATTGTATCTTCATTGTATGTGACAAGACTTACTATTATACATACCGTTCCCAGCTCTTCTTATTGTCATTTGACTATCACAATGTATGCATATGGGAGTCATTGATTTGGGACAAAATGAAATATCTTCTAAGAATTTTTGGATAAATTCAGCTTCTTCACCAGCCTTGTCTAATGCTATGAACTCAACCTCCATTATAGATTGATCTATACATATTTATTTGGATGATTTTCAATATTACTCCTCCATTAATGGTAAAAACACATCCACTTGTGGACTTAGTTTCAGTTGATCCAGTAATCGAGCTTGTATCATTTTATCCTTCAAAAATTGTTGGATACTTATGCGAATTAAAGTTTTGAATGTGTTCTAAATACTCCAAAACTCATTTTTATTGCCACCAATGATTTTGGTTGTGATTACTTGTGTATCGACTCAATTTGCATATAGCACAAGCTATGTTTGGTCGTGTACAATTCATGATGTATATCAAACTTTTCAACACTCTGGCATAATTTAATTGAGACTAACTTTCACCTTTATTTTTAGCAAGATCAAGGTTCAGATCAATTGGTATTTTTGCACTTTTATAGCTTAAGTACTTGAATTTTTCTAATACCGTTTGAATATAATGAGATAGAGACAATGCTAGACCTTGAGGAGTTTGCGAATCTTGATTCCTAATATCAAGTTGGTAACTCCTAGGTCTTTCATATCAAACTTACTAGCAAGAATATACTTAGCAACATTTATGTTAACAATGTTATTACTCATTTTTAACATATCATCTATACATAAGAAACAATAAAAACTTTATTTGAAGTATTTTTAATGTAAATTCATTTGTCACACTCATTAATTTTGAAATCATTTGACAATATTGTATGGTCCAATTTTGCATGATGGGTGCTTGTTTTAGTCCATACAAAGAGTTAACAAGTTTGTATACCTTCTTTTTATTTTCAAGAACTTTGAACCCTTTTAGTTGTTCGATATAGATTTTTTCTTCCAAATCTCCATTATATAAGATTTTTTGACATTCACTTGATAACTTTTTATACCATACACAGTGGCTAATGCTATTAATATTCAAATTGATATAATTCTACTCACCGGTGAGTACGTATCAAAGTAGTCAAGACCTTCACGTTGTCTAAATTTTTTAACAACGAACCTTGATTTATATTTATCAATAGTGTCATCAGTTTTTATTTTTCTTTTGAAAATCCATTTGGACCCTAAAGATTTATTTCTAGGGGGAAGATCAACCAATTCTCATGTATGATTATTTATTATGGATTCCATCGCACTACTGACTGCATCTTTTTAATATTGTGCTTCTGAAGAAGTCATAGCTTCTCTGAAGGTTCAAGACTCATTTTTTAATTAAAATATTATAGAATCTTACGCAAAGGAAGTAGATATCCTTTGATGTTTCCTACGTCTTGAATTTTCTTTGTTATGGTTACTTTCCTTTGTTTCTTCTGGATATCATTTAGTTCCTTCACTAGACAATTTATATATTCTTTTATACAAGTACATGGTTTCAAAGGATTCAGTATTATCTGATTCAATTACCATATTAATATATATGTTAGAAACTTTTTATCTATGAATAAAAAATTGATATATTTTAGTATTTGTAGCATATCCTATGAATACACAATCAACCGTCTTTGGTCCTATTTTTGTCCTTTTAGATTTAGGAACTTGGACCTTAGCCAAACAACCCCATACTTTCAACATTCAAGATTAGGCTTTCTTCCTTTTCATTTTTCATATGGAATAAATTGTATTTTACTATGGAAAACTCAATTGAGCATTCGACTAGCCGCAAGGATAGCTTTCCCCCACAAATTTCTGGGGTAAACTAGAACTTATCAACATGGTATTCATTATCTTTTAAAATTTTGTATTTTATTCCACATTTTTATTTAATTGTGGCAAGTCTGGAGCTGTTGTTTGATGAATAATGCTATATTCTCAACATATTTCTTCAAAAGAAAAATCGTATTCGCTGCCCTATCACTCCTTATCATTTTGATCTTTTTGTTAAGTTGTGTTTCAACTCACTTTTATATTATTTGAATGCTTTGATTGCCTCATCTTTACTATTAAGTAAATAAACATAGTAGTATCGCAGACAATTACCAATAAAAGCTAGGAAATACATCTTTTCACTGCGAGATGGTATTGACTTCATGTCACAAATATCTGTGTGAATTAAATCCAAAGTATTTGAATTCCTTTCAACTGAATCATAAGAGTGTTTAACATATTTATATTCAATACATATTTGATGTTTAGACTATTTGTTGTTAAATTTAGGCAATAGATTCAAATTGCTTATTTTGTTAAGATCTTATAATTGACATGTCCTAAAAGAGAATGTCAAGATTATTTTACTCAAGTAAGTAAGAAGAAGTCTGAACTTTATTACTATCAACAACCATTACATTCAGATTGAAAAGGACCTCAGTATAGTATCCTTTTCCTACATACATCTCGTTCTTAGTAATTACAACTTTGCCTGAGACAAGGATACATGTAAAGTTATTTTTGATTAAAAGAGCAGCAGAAACCAACAGTACAAAAAAAGACTTAATAGGGACCAAAATTTAGGGACAAGCATAAAATATAATCTTTAACAATGTACTTACAGGGATGAGATTATTTTTTAGTTCCTAATTTTTATTTTATCTTTAAAATAACTAAGGATACAAATACTTTGTCCCTAAATCATATTACTCTCAGTAGGACTAAAGGCATCATCATGATATATTATCTCTATTAATAGTTTCCTTCTTTCTAGAGCCAAAAAATCCTAAACCACTAAATCCCCAAATTTCACTGACCACTCAAATTGTTAAGATTGTGTATTCTGGTGAGCAGAGATTGTGTTCTTCATAAGCAGAGACAAAATTCTCCAATAAAATAACAGATTTTGGCAAAGATTGCACTATACAGATAATCGACTAGATTTTGGTTTGTTTATTACAAGTTTCATACCTTCAATTTATTAATGTTTGTCTTTCTTTTTTCAATGTAAAGAAATATTCTTACTTTAGTTTCTTTCTTTTTTATTCATGTTTTGTGCCTAAATTTCTTTGCTTATTCAGAGTATTAATTGTTATCATGTGATAGATAAAATTTAGAGTATTGAATTTGAGGGCAACAATTGAGGAGGTATTTGAGGGTTTATTATTTATTTTTCTATTGAAAGAATTTTGGAAATGTTGTGGTATGAATTGATGAATTGATCATACTTTTTTTGTCCTATAAGGTGCTCTACATCAGTTCATTTATTCTAGAAATTTTATATTAAACTTTTCTTTCTTAGGAAGTCCATTATCTTTGGAGATTTTTACTAGTATTTTGATGTGAGCTTTAGCTATTGCTACTTTCCATTGTTGTATTCATGCAGTTATTTGTAGATTATTATAATATCTAAGTTATATTATAACAGGAGCCTAAAAATGGCTGATGACCTCTGCACGCAACTTGCTCCCCATTAGTATTCACTTTCTCTTTTTTGTGTATAAGCATATATCAATTTGATGATTCTTCTTTCATGTTCTTTTGTTAAGAAAAAAAATGAAAGATCTAATAGGTAAAATCACAATAGACAACTGGTAGATACCTAGAATACTAGCTTTGTTGATCTTGTAGCATATATTTTTCTTGCGAAGCACGATTGTAACATAGAGTACACTAGTTACACCTAGTAAAATTATCAAAATATCCCAGGATGAGAGATTGCCCGCATAATGTATAATCCCAATTCTTTTTGAAAATTTGGAGGTTGAAATTGCGATCAACACAGAAAATTAAGTAGGAAAGTCGTCTCCATTGAATTCTAGACCAACTAGAGGAAAAGAAAATTTTTTAAGGAAAAGATAATTTTTTAAAGCAAAGATGTGATTTTTAGAAAGGTACGTGACACATCTACCTCGCGGACCTGTTGCAGACTTGAACTTAATTTTGATCCTATTATTTTCTATGGGGTTAAAAATTCTATAAGAAAATTTTTATTAAAAAAATGAACTTGCAGAGACTAGGTCCGCGACGTGGACCAAGTTCACCACAGTTCAAAATTTTTAATTTTTGTGAAAAGCATTCTAAATTTTTTTCTACCTTTCCTAAACTTAAATCACAACTAATATAGGTCATTTTTGTCTTAAAAGATATTTTTGCACCTATTCCCAAGTCTTTTACGCATTTCAACAAAAGAAACTAGGGCTAAGGAGAGAGAAAGGGCTACGGTTCAAGGATTTTAAACTAGAATCTTGCCAATTTGATTGTTTGTCTTCATCCAGGTACTTAAGGCTATATTAAAGTATAAAATTATCCTTCCATGTACTCTCATTGATGGTAATAGAATGATTGTGAAAATATTGAATCTTCATTGAAGATCCTCTTGTATACTATATATTTTATGTATTATATACTTAATGATCATCATGAATTTGAATTACTGAATAAATATTTTTACATAAATTATTTCATAAATCTTAGATGTTATTTAATAAAAAATTTGCATGAATGAACCTAGGTGTTGACTCTAGAGCCTTAATAGTATGATTGTGATTGTGATTGTGATTGAGCATGATGATGATGTTGATAGAACTTGATGGTCCTGAGAGTTTTCATAATTGAACTCAAATGATTCGTCTAAATTGATAGTCCTCTTAACAATTGTCTAAGTTCCTCTTAAAAGATGTGATTGAAACTTATTGGATAGGTGATAGGCCGAAAGGCTTGATTGTGATGGATTGATAAGAGTCCTTATTAGACTTGTTGATTGAATTGATTATTTTATGAGCATTGAGTCTTGGGAGGAGTATTAAGCACCAAATTAGGTAAGAGTAAGTCTAACTCAAAATGAATAACTATGTCACCATCATAGGATTGATTGGATAAGGGTCATACTGTGAAGTCCTTTAAGAGAGTTAGATTGATTTTTGATTGATTGTGAGCGTTCCTTATTCAAGCAAGGTATTGGACTGGTGGACAACAACACCGCTTTGTTGTATCATAATCAATCATAGGTGATGTTGTCGGTTAGAGAAACTCTCAAATATATCTTGATAGTATTTGGATTGGATTAGATTGGATTGAATTGTCTATGATTGGTCATTGTATAGTCTTTATTCTTTATTTAGAGTTATGTTGTTCTGACTAGGTATTTTGAGATGATTATATTCTACCTTATATCTGCTTCATTCTACCATGTTACATGCTCTTATATTCTACATACTTACTTCTATTTGGACCTGTATTATTTTATGATGCAGAGACGAGTATTAAATATCATCAATAGGTGCTTCGTTGAGGATCAGATTCGCATCCAGTTAATTGGTGAGACCTCTTTGCTTTCGAAAGATTTTCACACTTCTATGATCTAGCTATTAGAGTTAAGATTTTTTTTTATTTGACTTATAGTAGCCATGAATGTGGCATTAGCAACATTGGATAGTTTGACAGAGGATTCAGAGACTAAAGGGTAATTAGTTTGATTTGGATATTGTTTTAGGCTAATTTATTCCACATTGTATTATAGATTTGTTTGGACTGCCTCTAAATAAGATTGTACACCTTATTATCTTTCTTAAGTCTTCCACTACATGTTTAATTGTGATTGAACGAATGTGATAAGGCAATGTGGCCGCTTGTGGACTAGCAATAGTCTCTGATGCCAACCATGCCAAGGGTACCCTCCCTGGGCGTGATAAACTTAGTATCAAAGCACATAGTTTAAGAGTCCTAGGATATCTATGAAGCCATGTCTAGTAGATTCTTATTTATGAGTGTGTTGTGCACTATACTTTATAAGCAGGAGGCTAGGGTACATAAGAAATGGTTACACTTGTTTTGTATTTTGAGTTTATGGGATGGAGCTTAACTCTATCAAAGTATCTATGTGACTTGTGTTTTGCGTGTTTGAAGATCATGAATTCTAAGCGTACCGCCACCCAAAAAGATGCCTTAGCCTCCAACACTGAGAATCATCCACCAGAAGTTCCTACTTAGACAGGTTCAAGAGAACAAGATTGACCTGCCAGAGCTACTGGGACTCCATAGACACCTACTGCTCAGCCAGCCCCTACTTCAAAGGTAGAATTTAGGGGAGTCGTTACTATGCCTGCCTGGCTAGTGGCCTCCAAACTAGAAATCGAGGTTCGCAGGCTCCTAGTTTAAGTTCCTAAGAGCCTACTATTGCAACTAGACTTAGGGATTTCTTGACAATGAAACCACCAATCTTCATAGGTTCAAAGGTTGAGGAAGACTCCCAGAACTTAATTCATAGGATGATCTATACATACGATTGAGATTGAGGAAGTTGAACTTGTCTCCTATCAACTTAAGGATATGGAAAACGTTTGGTACAAGTAGTAGAAAGAGGGTCGAGGTAAGGATGCAGAGTCTACCGAGTGGAGTGAATTTGGAAATGTATTTCTTGATCATTTCTTTCACTAGGAGTTGAGGGAGGAAGATTGAAGAGTTTGTGAACTTGAAGCAGGAAGGGTTGACGGTCAAAGAGTACAACCTCAAGTTCATTCATTTATCCAGGTATGCTCTAGAGATGGTCTAGGATATGAGGGCAAGAATGAGGAAGTTGATATCTCACTTGGGCAAGCATGAAAAGAAAAAGTGCAAAGCGACATTGTTGATTCTGGGCATGGATATCTCTAGGCTTATAGTCTATGCACAACTACTTAAGGAGGATAAGAAGAAGGATAAGGAGGAGCATTTCAGCAAGAAGGCTAAGTCAGCTGGGCCTGAGCCTAGCCAACATAAGTAGAGTAAGGGAGATAAGTCCGACTTTCAAAAAAAGATCTTCTAGTTATGCACCATCCTCAGCGAATGCACCAGCCCAACATAATAGGTATGATCAGAAGTCTCAGGGTTAGCAGACCTTCATAACACAAGGTTCTCAGTCTCAGGCTAGTGTGACCTTTGGTTCAAAAGAGAAGCCACCTTGCAAAATATATGGCACGATGTATTTGGGAGAGTTTAGAGAGGGAACGAATGGTTGCTACAAGTGTGGCAAGATAGGTAACTTTCAGAATAAATGTCTGACGTGGGGCTGTAAGGCATAATCTTCTACTACTATACCACCAGCAAAGGGTAATCAGAGAGATGCCACTATTTTCTTATTTTGTTCTCATATTTGATTCAATTTGGATGATAACCATTAATAGCAGGTAATTATAAATATACATTATTTGTACGTATATATTACGAATGTGATATAATTTCATTGTTATATATTTCAACTCTAAAAAATGCAAACTATTTTTTCT
>JAOTQJ010000011.1:7990592-8007255 GCA_025642045.1 Solanum sejunctum | reverse complement strand
CGAACCCTTATCTCGGTTGATGAGTATAAACCCTTATTGCAGTTAGTGATGATGCCTCCCCATTACCTAGGTGGATGAGTACGAACCCTTATCTCTATTGATGAGTATAAACCTCCATCTTGGTTAGTGATGATACGTCCCCATCATTAGATGGAGAAGTGCTAACCCTTCCCTCGGTTATCTGGGCTCTTGTCCCCCCGGATCGAGCATGTTCTAATACAACACTTTATATAGAATTCATCATATGCATAAGCCCACTTCATCATTATAACATCAATCGTATCATATACATAAGCTCTTTTCATCATTATAACATCATTCATATCATATCTCATGCTTAGGACCTTCAATTCCTCAAGAAACTATAATCGAACATTTTATCAAACACTTTGCGGGTGTGGAGTGGGGGTAAAAGACCATACAATTTAGAGATAAAATCATGCAAGAAAATTAGTGGTAAAACCATGAACCAACACCTTGCGCCACACCAAATATATTCACGTCAAAACCCATCATCAAATACAACATTAGATCCAAGATCTAGAGCTCAAAACATGCCAAAATAACCATACTTTCATGAACATAAACCACTGTGCATTATATTTCTCAATGTACAAGACCCACATGTAAAAAAGAACTTTAAATCATGTATTATTAATTAAAAGAGGGTTTAGGAACCATGGGTGAAAGGACCAAATGGTTCAACACCACATACCTTAGCGTTTGAGAAGTTCTTGAAGAAGACTTTGATGGAGACTTGAAGCTTGAGTGAGATCCTTGAAGAAATCCTTAAGATTGGTCTTGAGTTTTGGGACTTGAATTTGGAAGTAAATATTTGGCTAAGTGTTTTTGTGAGTATTGGGGAATGTTTAGGATGATATGAGGGTGAAATAAGGCTAAGTATATGTACTTTAAAGTGTGGGAACCCTTGGGCCCAAGACTTAAAATTGTTGGACCGAAGTCAAGAAAAATAGGACCAAAATACGGACTGCTCACTAGAAATTTGAATTTTTTCACATACGAGTTCTACAAAATGGGCATAAATCCTTCATTCGAACTCTGAATGAGGTGAAACCAAGTGAGTTGGAAAGATAATTCAAAGAGCTATAATTTGGTAGATTGTGGGACACCTAGTTCATTGTGTTCTAATAGATATGCCCCATCAAATTTGACCCTCCTAAATTGCATTTTTTTTCGATTCTTGGATTTTGATACGGTTGCTCTAAAATTTGGGTTAGATACATTTCTCACTCAATTTGACCCCCTAAACAAGAATATGTAGTCGAGTTTTCAAAATAATGAACAAACTTTTAGATATATGAAAATTACAATTCCCGACACTTTCGAGGCACATTTTTGGGTTTTTTTGGGTCGTTTCAATATCTCCCCCTTAGGAACATTCATCCCCAAATGTCAAGGAAATGTACAAGAGAAGAGTAATCATAAATAGATCAACCCCAACAAGAATACAACAATACACTTTAAAACACCATTTTCAAAACCTTGGCATAAGTGTAAAATCATCATAAACTTGCCAACTTAAACATAAATGCATATGAATGTCATAGGGGCTGAAACATAAGACTTGGAATCATAGAAAGGACTTGACATGTCATCATAAGCTTGAATAGAATGAAAGAAATATGGGTGCTCCTCTCTGCCTATTTCGGCTTCTTTAGATACACATACGAATAGACGACTCTTCTGAAAGGGCCTTGAAGAACACTACATCATTATCAATCAACTTCTCCACTTATCAATCCAACACCCCACTAGGACCTTCTCTTAAGCCAACTTAACATCCTTAACACCCACAACCTCAAATTGTTCTATAACACTAAAATCACCAACACATCACATCCACCTAGAAGCATGAAAACCGGACGAACCATATCTACATCCATAGGCAAATCCCTAAACTTATGCAACCTTACCAACCTTTCTCTACACTCTATAAGAACTCATAATCCTCAACTCAAGTGTCAGAAATACACCTAACCCACTTGGTACCATAGCCACCATCTACCCTTTGGGAGTCAGCCTACACTCTATCATTCTCTCACCCAAAACTTCCAACTCTAATAGGGAAAAATCAAGGCCTTGCCTAATCTAGACCTCTTAACCCAAGAAGATTTAGAACCACCAAAAACACTATACCACTATTCTATACTTCCCTCAACCTACTTACAATCTAACCAACCGATAGATTCCACTAGTCTCCTTCTTGCCACCACTATCCACATATGCTAGGCTACTTAGAGCACAAACCGCAACAAAGCCTTACCGAGAAAAGTAATGCACACTCATTCATAGTACTTAAAGAATCCTAACCACGTTCTTGCAATCCACAATGCACACCTATCATATTGAGCAAACAACCTCTCATCCTCCAAGACTTGCAACATTACCACCAAATGATTCACAAGCTCTAAACAAATCAATACCTCATCACTAGAGACAACTATAAACATATGAAGGTAGGGTTTTAAGACCCTATTCAAGAAATCCACAAACACCATTGGTGCACAAGACAACCAAACAACTCCATCAATACTCAAAGTGCTCACTCCTAGTCTAAAAAGACAATTAGGGATATCATCTACCATTATCTTCACTTGGGGCCAAAACCCTAACCAAAGATCATTCTTAGAGAAGTGACTAACCCATTGTAGTTGACAAAATAGATCAACCATCCTCAACCATCATATTGCAACCTTTTGGGCTCTATACTCATTGGAAGCATGCTATGCAATTAGCCCAAACTACCACAAGAACTCCAACACATCAAGCTAAGTTCAACCAAGATCACAAGACAAGACTTCTATGAAATAAGACATGGCCAACCCTTAGAGATCAATTAAATCTTAAGACAAGAATAGACCTACCTCTTGTGCTACCACTTGACAACCTCTCACTTAAAGATGGGTTTATTAGGGAGTTAAATTCTAACTCTACGGGTCCTCCATAAATGGAGACACCATATGCATGCAACTAATCCATCCCAAGTATAACATCAAAACCTACCATACCAACTCCAACAAGCCACAAAGTAGGACCTAATGTAATATAAACCCGAATCAACACCTATGAATCCTTCGAGCAACAATATACTCAACCTAGAGATAGATACCAAAGGTTCTCATAACAACTAGGGCACACAAGAAGCCCCCTGGCAACCAAAAGAATAGAGAAGAAATAGTGAAACTCGGATCCATCAAAAACAAAATCTTTATCTTACCTTCTTTTGCCTTCCTCCTTGAAGTAACATGATTAACTAAAAGAGCAAAGAACATTCATTAGAGGAGAAAGCCTTGTCTCACTTCTAAAGCATGACATAGACCATGAAGAAGGGAAACATTTCCTAAAATGTCTTACAACCTCCTACTCATAGTTGTGGTGCACAACACAACCATGAGTAAGACTTTAATTGATGCGATGTGTTAGACTTTGAGTATCTATCAACCTAGTGCTCTGATACCATCTTTGTCATGATCCAAACCTAGGGCCTAGATGTGACCGGTGAATGGGGAACCCGAAAGGACCCCAAATAAACCTCGTAATATGTTTTTAAATATCCTTGGTCGTGGAAGCAATTAAAAGACATAAGAAATATAAACAAGGGGAAGTGGGACTAAGGGAGAACTAATCATAACATAGAGTCAAGAGATAATAGAGTCAACTCATAACATAAATACATAACTTTGTCCAGTAACACCTTTACTACATAAACAATAGCGGGGTCCAACATATATAATTGGGCTCACCCTCATAGTCATAAGTATACGATAAAGTAAAGAGAATCCTAATACATAATGTGAGAGAATAGTCCTTATCCCCGGATTAAAGGACTCATCAAAGGCTAACTTAAATAATTAATCTAGCTACAAGAAGAATCAATAAGAGTTCTGGTCCCTACATGGTGATATCATGTAGGCAGGAGTATGCATTAATACATTTGAATGTACTAACTATATGAGATGCAATACAATAAGAGATAAGTATCATAACCCAAAATGCATAACAATAGGCAATAGGTATAATATATAGCAATATGATATATATGATCAATGGATAAGTAAAAACATGCTTAAGTAATCTTGATCATATAAGATATCATATATGAAGAATAGACCAAGCTAGATTTCCAAATGTACAACCCTTTGGTAGGTTAGTGATGATGTCGCCCCATCACTTTGGTGGATGAGTACTAACCTTCATCTCAATTGGTGATAATGTCACCCTATCACCTAGGTGGATGAGTATGAACCCTTATCTCATTTGATGAGTATAAACCCCCATCTCGGTTAGTGATAATGCTGCCCCTTTACCTAGGTGGATGAGTATGAACCCTCATCTCGATTGATGAGTATAAAAACCCATCTCAGTTAGTGATGATGCCACCCTATCACTAGGTGGAGAAGTACTAACCCTTCCCTCGGTTATCCGGGCTCTTATCCCACCGGATCAGGCATGATCTAATACAACACTTTATATAGAGTTCATCATATGCATAAGCATACTTCATTATTATAACATCAATCATATCATATACATAAGATCTTTTCATCATCATAACATCATTCATATCATATCTCATGCTTAGTACCTTCAATTCCTCAAGAAACCATAACCGGATATTTTATCAAACACTTGGCGGGTGTGCAGGGGGTAAAAGACCATGCAATTTAGAGATGAAATCATGCAATAAAATCAGTGGTAAAACCATAAATCAACACATTGCAACACCCCTAAGACATTCACGTCAAAACCCCTCATCAAATACAATACTAGATCTAAGATCTAGAGCTCAAAACATGCCAAAACAACCATACTTTCATGAGCATAAATCATTGTGCATTAAACTTCTCAATGTGGAAGACTCACATGTAAAAATTAACTTGAAATCATACATTATTAAATAAAAGAGGGTTAAGGCACCATGGGTAGAAGGATCCAATAGTTCAACACAACATACCTTAGCTTTTGAGAAGTTCTTGAAGAAGACTATAATGGAGACCTGAAGCTTGAGTTAGATCCTTGAAGAAATCCTTAAGATTGGTCTTGAGTTGTAGGACTTGAATTTGGGAGTAAACATTTGGCTAAGTGTTTTTGTGAGTATTGGGGAATGTTTAGGATGATATGAGGGTGAAATAAAGCTAACTATATGTATTTTCAAGTGTGGGAACCCTTATGCCCAAGAATTAAAAGTCTTGAACCAAAGTTAAGAAAAACAGGACCAAAATACAGACTGCTCACTGTAAATTTGAATTTCTACACATACAAGTTTTATAAAAATAGGCGTAAATCCTTCATCCAAACTTGGAATGAAGTGAAACCAAGTACGTTGGGAAGCTAATTCAAAGAGATTTAATTTTGTATATGTGGGACACCCAATTCATTGTGTGGTAAGAGATATACCCCTCCAAATTTGATCCTCCTAAATCGCGTTTGATTGTGATTTTTGGATTTTGATACGGTTGCTCTAAAATTCAGGTTAGATCCATCTCTCACTCAATTTGACACCCTAAACAAGAATATGAAGTCAAAATTTTTGAAATAATGAATAAATTTTTAGATATACTAAAAATACGATTCTGGGCACTTCCGAGGCACATTTTCAAGCAGTTTTTGGGGTTTTTTTCATTTGTTTCACAGCGGGAGTATGCAAAAGTTTTTCATTTGAGAAAATCTCTATATATTCTATAGAAGAGTACTCATGCATGGTTTGGAAACTAGAGATGTAGTTTAGGAGTTTGAGTTGAAGAAGAGAAAGTGTTATAACTCAGTCTTCTATAGATAGTCAGTGACTGGTATTATTCTCCTAGTTGTTTATGCTGATGATATTGTTATTACATGTGATGATTGTACTGGTATTTATTATCTCAAGTAGTTTTTACGTGCCAAATTTCTACCAAAGACTTAGGACAGTTGAAATACTTCTTGGGTGTAGAAGTAGCTAGAAACAAGCATGTGATTTTCTTTTCTCAATGAAAGTATGTGCTTGACCTACTTGTAGAAACTGGAAAGTTGGGAGTGAAACTATGTCGCACACCAATATATCCTAATGTACATCTTACTAAGGATGATGCTGAACCTTTTGATGCTCCGAAAAGATACAGAAGATTAGTTGGCAAATTGAACTATATAACTGTGACTCATCCAGATATCGCCTATGCAGTCAGTATTGTCAGTCAATTTATGTTTGTACCAATAGTCAAACATTGGTATGCCTTGGAGCAGATTCTATGCTATTTTAAAGAAGCTCCTGGCCTTCACATATTGTATAGCGACCACAGACATACTCGCGTTGAATATTTTGCAGATGCTGATTGGGCTGGATCAAGAATTAATAGAAGATTGACTACTTGCTATTGCATCTTTGTTGGTGGAAATCTAGTATCTTAGAGGAGTAAGAAACAAAATGTTGCATCCCTATCTAGTGCAGAGTCCGAGTATAGAGCTACGACTCAGTCCATATCCGAAATACTGTGGATACAAAACCTTTTAGCCGAGGTTGGTTTGAATCCTTCTTCTCCAGCAAAACTATGGTATGATAATCAGGTTGCTCTACATATTGCCTCAAATCTAGAGTGTCATGAACAAACAAAAGATATTGAGGTTGATTGTCTCTTTGACCCCAAGGATTCAAGAGAACGTGATTTCTACAGGCTATGTGAAGACAGGAGAGCAATCGGGTGATATATTCATGAAACCTTTGAATAGACTCAGATGGAATGTCTTTGTAACAAGTTGGGCATGATCAATATCTATGCTCCAACTTAAGGGGGAGTTACAAAATGTACAGTCATATCTAGTATTTATAGCATAATAATAGGTAGTGATATTTAGAGATCTTAGATATTTTTTAAGGATCTTTTCTGATCTTATTTCCTTAGATAAAGTTACTTGTACACCTATAAATAGCTCTTATTCTTGGAATAATACAATAAAAAAATATTTCCATTGGCTATATATTTTACAAGACTTTGTCCGGCCATTTACTACAGTGGATGGTTTTTAGGAAGACTACAGCTATTCCATCATGGAGCACTATGCCTAACTCGACCTCGCCTCAGTCTTGGAATGCATAGTCATACTATACCAAACTGAACTCTGCCCACCAGGTGTTTGATGAAAAGTTAACAAAAACACCTATTATTATTGTAATGCATCAATGCTAATCAATTATGACAATATTGAAATGTTGACAACTAAAGCAAATTAGGAAATCTTTCATTCAGTTTTGGATGAAACCAAAGAAGAGGCCGACTTTCCTGTTCGACAATACTTTAGTAAGCCACTTACATACAACAACAATAAGGTAGACAAGGTGTTCGATAGATTTTCCACTGGGTCTAATGATGTTACTTTGGAATCACACAAGTGCTTATGATTACCATAGATACTATTGAGGAAATTGACTATGCTACTGAAGTTGGAAATCAAGGCAAGAATGAGGGAGAAGAAATTCTTACTATTGGAAATGAAGTACGACAACTAGTTCCTACATTTATGGAAATACCTCTATTATGGACTGGTTCTACATTTTCTAGTTTCGGTGGCCTTGTCATATTTAGTACACAACATGGACTTGGGATAGCCCAAAGCTCAGAGGGGATGTCAAAGAACACTTTCAAATTGCAAATATGACCAACTTATAAATGGAGGTATAATAGATCACTTTGGTAGATTTGGTTATGTTTCACTTATCTTAACTTTGCATCGGCTTTCCCCTAATCAATGTGGGATAGCGTTTCCATTTTATCCTGGCTCTTATTTACTCAATATGCTCATTAGAGTTCCAAGACATTTTGTATATTATGTTGTTTCGGTTGACTTGGATCATGATAAGTTAATTATATCAACCTTATGGAATTCTTGCATTTGGGTTGACACCCGACAAGAGCAAAACATTCATTTCTTTTTGCATAAACCAAGAGAGCTTGGCAGGGAGGAAAAAATACAAGGGTTGCTTGTGACATGTGCTACACAATACTTAGAGCAGTTTCCCAATATTTTAGTCAACAACGATGAGATGCTTTTGTTCGCTCTATTTGGTGTAGTTCATATATCAAAGACAACTTCATTGTTTCTTGTCTTTGATCCTGATCCTTTTCTTGATTATAATATATTCCTCTGTTATTTGGTAAGATAGTGCACATATTTTGCCAGCATTTATATATAGATGAAGAACTTACACTGCAGAGTGTTAGGTCCCATGCAGCGGAGCGGGCAATAAAATTTAGGAGGAATAAAAAAAGCAAAATGGACACCAGAAATTTTAACATGGTTCACCTAAAACTTTTGAGCAATGTCCACAAATCAACATTTCAACTATATTTCATCTACTATTACAAATAGTAGGCACAAGTGTACAATTTTCTCTACTATTCCCAATAGTAGGCACTCAGAGAAAAGTATTTCTTCTTCTATTTCAAATAGTAGGCACTCAGAGAAAAGTATTTCTTCTACTACTACAAATAGTAGACACTCAAAGAAAAGTATTTCTTCGACTATTACAAATAGTAGACTATCAGAGAAAAATAACAAAAATAGTGACACTATTTTTTTTAAGAAAAATATTTCCTAAGTACATACTCTAATTTTTCTTTATAGACTATTTTATTTTATAGTCTATGATATAACTCACAGAAGAAAAATACTCCATATATTTTTCTCTTTCTCTGCGACTCTCTTCTCCATTTTTCTCTCTTCTTGTGGTGAAAATCTTAAGGAGCAATTGCTCCTTTTTATAGGCAAACTTTTGCCTCCTTTGTTGACAACTTAGAAAGGAAAAATGTAGGCTATCCGTGTATATTGCAAATTGTGCAATTTGCATTTTGCAAATTATGTCCGTCTTTGTTGACTCAATTTGGCAGCAAAAAATGTGTGGGCCCTCCAATTGGAGGGACCCACTCAACAAATTCTCCCTCCTGACAAATGGAGGTCTACACACTTTTGCAATTTCGACTGTCATGCCACAACTCTCCCTGCAAATGTAATTAGGTAACCTGATGTAGACTCTCTAGAGTCAAGAGTCCACATCACTAGCTAAATCTGTTATTCATCTTGCACCACCACTATCAACTAGTGGAACATGTCGCTTGTCTACCACTTTGTCAAGAAGACTTTCGGTGCAAGACATTACTGTAGACCTCCCCTTAAACTCTAATCACACATAATCTTATGAGATCCCCCTCCAGCGATTATCATTTTAGATCTGCCACCATCTTGTACCGCCACAATAACCTGCAGGACACGCCATCTGTACCATTACTTAACAGGAAGACTTTCGATACAAGACACCCTTCAAATCTTTTTCATCCTAATGCCACACCGGTGACTCCCCATACGTCGGTCCATCACTTCTATCCTTCTAACCTAGGCTCTGATACAACTTGTTAGGTACCACGTAGCAAAGCGGGCAATAAAATTTAGGAGGAATAAATAAAGCAAAATGAACACCAGAAATTTTAACATGGTTCACCCAAAACTTTTGGGATAGGTCCACAAATCAACACTTCAACTATATTTCATCTACGATTACAAATAGTAGGCACAAGTGTACAATTTTTTCTACTATTCTTAATAGTAGGCACTCAGAGAAAAGTATTTTTTCTATTATTACAAATAGTAGGCACTCAGAGAAAAGTATTTCTTCTACTATTACAAATAGTAGACACTTAGAGAAAAGTATTTCTTCTACTATTAGAAATAGTAAACTATCAGAGAAAAATAACAAAAATAGTGACACACTATTTCTTTTAGGAAAAATATTTCCTAAGTACATACTGTAATTTTTCTTCACATACTATTTTACTTTATAGTCTATGATATACCTCACAGAAGAAAAATACTCCATATATTTTTCTCTTTCTCTGCAACTCTCTTCTACATTTTTCTCTCTTCTTTCGGTGAAATCTTAAGGAGCAATTGCTCCTTTTTATAGGAAAATTTTTGCCTCCTTTGTTGACAACTTAGAAAAGAAAAATGTAGGTTGTCCGTGTATAATGCAAATTTTGCAATTTGCATTTTGCAAATTGTGGCTGCCATTGTTGACTCAATTTGGCAGCCAAAAACATGTGGGTCCTCCAGTTAGAGGGACCCACTCAATAATGAGAACTGACCAGCAGCTTGCCTCACCTAAGCAGGATCCTCAATCGATTCAACATTGTTATGTCGGTAGCATTTTTGTTGGCAAAGTCCAACCTTAGGCCAAGCATAATTACTGGTTTATGGTTGGGTGCAATTATGTGCTCTGTAGTCAGAACTTATTCATGGACCGAGCTACAAAGCTTTATTGAGGATCATCTTGATTACTTTTTTATGGAGAATCTGTGTGGCATTCTAGTAAAAGAACGTTATTCTTATGATGTCAAGGTGAAAACCTCTGAAGTAACTGTGTCAACAATGTTTTGTGCAAGACTTAGAAGTGATGGTATTGACTTCTCCTTCTTATTTTATGTGCATTATTTTCACAAAGGCTCTGTACAGCCTTTTGCCGAACAATGATTCTGCCTGGAGCATGGCTCATCAACTTTATTCTTATTCTTCACCAGGTTTTGTTATCTCTCTCATTGCAAATCGTCCGCTTGATCCTAATATACATGATATTCCTCCATTCTGTGGTGCTACTAATAAATTTTTCTGAATAGTAGTTTTGTCTCTACTTATTTTTTGGTAGTTTATGCATGGCTCCACAAGGTCTATAACAAGAATGAAGTTTGTCTCTTGATGGACATGGCACTTATTAGTGTCTTGGTTGCTTCTTAGGTCATGTGTTCTCCTTTTGCGTTCGAAATTGTTGTTACATGTGCCTCAGAATTTATGGTTGCTAAAGTTTACACTACAGTTGTGTCTGGGAAGAGCTTATTTGCACTTAAGCGGTTTGGTAATGAGCAAGCCTTCTTTTATGTTACCAGGTTGGTGGTTGTTGCAAGAATGATATAAGATCACTATTTTATTGCCAACATAGCACAGTTTCTCTTGCCTACAATGGGTGGGGAGCTCACTACTAACATTGTTCTTAACTTGAACCTTGAGGACAAGGTTCTTATTGAGGATGGTAGTATTGTTATGAACCATACTAGGCCCAATGTTGATTACTACATGAATGTCACACAACTAGTTATGGGGCCGAGAAGAAGCAACAAATCTGGAAGGCCTTTACAAAGGCTGATTTAGGACCCATGCCTATTAACAACTAGTTATAAGGATGACGGATGAGAAAAGAGCAATTTATGAAATTTGTTGAGAAAAAAGTCCAGTCCTCTCATCACCCTTTTCACATAGTCTAAACTTATCATCTTCTTTTAGTAATCTTATCCAATAGTTCTCTTTGTTTACTAATCCATTTTTATTCAACAATTTCTTTGTTAGTTCTATTTTCCATTGTAATTGTCAGTTAAGTGACTGTAATATCAAAATATTCCTTATTGTGAAATTGGGGTTGTTACAGATTTGACTCAATTACATTCATCAAATAATGCTTTCAAACTTTCTCATACTCTCTGTGCACCTACCACTAAATACAACCTACTTTTTGTTTCTAAATTTTGTCAAGATAATTAATTTCTATTGAATTTTTTTCTTTTTATTTTTTGGTGAAGGGCCTGAACATGCGGACTCCTTTGGTCCAGGCCAGAATAGAGACGGTATTTATGAGTGGCCAACTTCACTTTCGTTACCTTCACCAAAAGCACATGCTGCCGCCACCAATTCTTCCCCCATTCCCAATTGGCATCGTCAATTGGGTCATTCGCACGCAAGGGTTTTACATTTTGTTTTAAATAAATTATTGTTGTCTTGTTCAGGCAAATATTTTTCAGTTTGTAACTCTTGTTCATCAAATAAAGCTCATCAGTATCCCTTTCAACAACTTATCTTATTAAGTACAAAACCATTTAAAACAATTTTTAGTGATTTGTGGGGCCCTTCTCCAGTGTTATTAATTGACAAAAACTATACTAGTGCATTTTTGGTTGAGCAATATACCAAATATATTTGGCTTTATACCTTCAAAAATAAAAGTGAGGTTAAAGAAATTTTTAAAAACTTTCAAGTTTTATTGGAACACCATTTCAATACAAAATTTCTTTCTATATAAATTTGTGGAAGTGGTGAGTACAAAAGCCTTGATTCATACCTAAGCTCTCAAAGAATTGAACATCTTTTAATTCCACCATACACCCCTGAACGAGTTTCTCTTGCCAAACGAAGACATAAACATATTATTGAAACAACAAGAACGTTACTTCATGAAGCTTTGCTTCCATCGACCCTTTTGTCCTTTGCCTGTCAGCATGCAATTTACCTAATCAATAGCTTACCTACCTCACAGTTGCAAAATCAATCACCTTTCTAAATGTTATTTGGTAAAAATCTAAATTATCCCAATTAAAAAGTTTTTGGGTGCTTGTGTTATCCATGGCTCAAACCATACTCAAAGAATACATTAGAACCGAGATCGATGCCTTATGTTTATTTGGGGTTTTCATCAAATTATCATTTTCAACAATGTTTTGATCCAAATCTTCAAAATTATACTTGTCCCGTGATGTTACATTTCTGAAAGTGTTTTTCCTTTACAAAATATGTTTTCTAATCTTTCCACAAATTTTAAATCTCTTGCTTGGGAAAACCTAGTTCAACCTAACTAGGAAAGCTCCCCTATGTTTTCTCCAACACCTTTTATCAGATTTACCACCTCCTATTAATTCACCCAATGCATATACCATCCAACATATGCATTACACTGTCTCCTCCGGTTGTACTCCAACATTGTTTGTGATTCAAGTTACTTCTCCTACTTCTTCTCCTTCACTTTCTTCTCTTGCAGAAGTCCAATCTTCTCCCCCTATTGTAATGATCTGGTTGGTCATTTTTGCCTTTTTATGTAAAAATTACTATTTTATCCTTTCATAAGTTGCTTTGGGCATACTTTGAACTATTTGAATGGTTACAACTGAAATTGTGAATTTTAAAAGTTGAAAAATATGAGTTTTGATCTTTTTGGAAGCTTAAGTTGTTGAAAAAGTGAGTTTTTGTGTCATTCTGGGTTTTGGAGATCAGATCAGGGATCCATCAACTCCATTAGCTTTGGAATGTCAAAACTAAATTATAGGAAGTTGCAGAACTAAATTTGGAGTTAAGATGAGGTTTTTAGGCCCAAAGTTGTGATTTTAGTTGTTTTGGGAACCAATGTTTGACTTTGGTCAACATTTAGAGTTCGAAAGCTCAAATCGGAATTCCAACAGTTCTAATAGTTTCGGATGGTTAAACTAATGCTAAAAATGGACTTATCATAATTTTTGGAGTTTTTGAGGATAGTTTTGGTATGAGTCTTAAACTAGTTTTATTGACTTACATTGATAAATGTATCATGAAGACCTCAGAATCAAATTTTGATGATTTCATTGCATCCGAATCATTGTTTCTAGTATGGATACATATAAAGGTTGTGAAATTCTGAGTTCGGATGAGTTTCGAGGGTTTGTTTTGAGTTTTGGCATTAGTTGGTGTGGAGGTATCTGGTTTAGCACATTTTTGTTCTCCGCCTTTGCTGACAAACCTCTACTTTCGCAGAGGTATATGGAAGTTTGTTCTCTGTGATCACGGACAAGGGCCCGTCTTCGCGGAGTACATTTTTATTGAGTCATTTTTAAAGATATAAAAACCCCATTTTCACTCATTTTAAATTTTCAAGCTTTGGGAGATGATTTTTGAAAAGGGTTTTCAAAGAAATCTTTTGGGTAAGTGTTTCTAACATCGTTTTGATTAATTTCTATGGTTTTTATCTTGATTTTCATGATTTTGGATATCCAAAATTGGGGATTTTTGGACTATGATTTTGAAACTTTAAATAGGGATTTATCCATCGATTTGAACTCAATTTTGGTGATATTTTCATGCATGAACTCTATTGTTTTTTTGGAATAGAATTTGCTTTTGAAGTCAATTTTCAGATTGGACACTTTCAAATTTTAGCCCTAATTGTGATCATTTGACTCGTAAGCCTAAAATGTGCCAATATGGGTATGAAAATACACTTCTTGATGTGTGGTATCCATATTTGATAGTGGTTGATCAATCTATAAATCGCTTGGAGGCTTGATTTGATTGAAAGCTTGTCTGAGTGCAGTTTCGAGATTGAGGTAGGTTCTGCTAACCTTTTTGGGATTGGATTTGAGCTATTGAGCATACTTATGTGATAATTGTGAGATGTAGACTGAATTGTGATCAAATATCATGATATGATTAAATTTGATGGGAATATGAGGTCGGTTATGCCGTAATTGAGAAAATGGCAATCTTATTAACTAATTGAAATTCAAATCTTGTGTTGTGAGATAATTGGGATATCACTATGATTATATGAGAATTGAAATAGTCCTTGGTTAATACTATGACTAATTTATGATAAGTATGATTAGGATGAGTTATGAGCCCATTTGGGGTACTTGTGGAGCTTGTTTAAATGACAAATGGTTATTTGTGATGGTGATGAGATGAGACATGGTATATTCATATAATGTAATACTCCATTGTTACATTGGTATACACCTATTTTATATTGACTTGTTGCATTGGTATGCACATATCATATATTGACTTGTTGCATTGGTATGTACCATCTTATATTGACTAGTTGCATTGGTATGCACATTTCTTGTTTTCCGTTTTTGCATTGTTATGCACATATCTTATATTGGATTGGGTGCATTGGTATGCACATATGTTATTTCTATTGGGATGCATTGATATGCACACATGTTATATATGACTAATTGAATTGGTATGCACACATTTGATACATGATTAGGTGCATTGTTATGCATATTTATCACTACATTTACATCATTTGAGACAGTATGATGCATATTGAGATAATGGTTATGGCCTGCGATGCTTCGAGATACTTCTGATTATGGCATGCCGCACTTTATTATATATATCTTAGTAAATAGCATGCGATGCCCCAGGGTTCTATTATGTAGCTTGGCTCGATGGATATGTACATTGGTCCGGTGATGGTCGTGATTTCACCTCATTTATGGCCTGCAACACCATTGCGTTCATGCATTGTATTGCATTATATTACATAATTAGATCAGTTTACCATCTATACATGCCATTATTCATGATCTTGTTGTGTTGTATACTTACCATTTTGATGCAAGTGATAGGATTCTTCGTTATTACATACTTTTTCAATTTCTCTTACCTAGTCGGTTGAACCTACTGGGTACATTTTGGTGTACTCACCCCGAATTTATTTCCTCCCAGCAGATCGAGTATCAGGACCTGCGCAGGGTAGTGGATCACTCTAGTCGAGTTATTCTGTTTCCATCCAGATCATACCAGTGAGGCTTAGACTTCGAGTAAGCGTGATTCTTTGGGACTCTCTTTATTGCTTTTTTTCAAACTTTGTACTAATTGTTACGAGATAGTATTTTATTTGCTTTTGAGATAGTTGTATTTACTATTCAGTACCACTTTAGATGCTTTTGTACTCATGACTCCAGGTTTTGGGAGATTTCTTTTATCTTATGAGTGTTTTCGCTTTATCTATCGTTTTCTTCAGTTGTGATCTATTTTGGTCCATGACATCTATACACTCTTCATTGACTCAACTAGCATCATTATCAATTCCATAGCCACCAAAACCTCCTATTCAATTTGTCTACTCTGGTCGCTCTACTTGAATAGCACAACCAACCGAATCTACTCTTCCCTTGCCCAACCGTCAACCTTCCCCTCAACCACAAAATTGAGTTGTTACCCATTCAAAACACAATATACATAAACCAAAACAAAAGTTTGATTACAGGCTTAACTCACACCTATTCACTCCCATCACTTTCCACCAAGAAAACTAACAATCAACGTGGCAGGATGCTATACAGGCTAAGTTTGATGCACTATGAAAAAACCAAATATAGGAATTGGTGTCACGTGATTCATCTAAAAATATCATTGCTTGTAAATGGTTGTACAGAATCAAGCGAAAGGTTGATCGTTCTATTGATCACCATAAATCCAGATTGGTAGCAAAAGGATTTACCCAACTTTCCGGGGTTGATTTCCATGACATATTCAGCCTTGTAGTCAAACCTACTTTTGTTCATGTGGTCCTCTCCATTTCCATAAAATATGATTGGCCTCTTCATCAACTCAACATTAATAAGGAACAAGAAATAGACAATTTTTGCAATTTTATTGTAACTCCCACACCTTACAATACTTGTATAATAGAGATGAAGCAAGACATGGTTTGGTCAAACTAGCGCTAACTCTCAAAAGTGCTTGAATCTAGTGTTAATGGGCTATATATGCTTCTAACGCTGAAGAGGGTTGCTTAAATACATGTTTTGTGTTGAATTGAGAAGATTAGGGCCTTAAAATAAAGTGAGAGAATTGAAGTGCTTGTAGGAGTTAGGAAGCAAGAAGGTGAGTCAGCTACTTGCTTAGCTTAAATTGCTAACTAAACGGAGACGAGACCCGTCATCGAAATTGTCCAAGTCTGAGCGTGAATAAAATTTGTGTTAAGGGTGTAACTTTGGGCCATGATTTAACATCACAAATGTACTATATTTACATCCCAAGGATGATAGTAAGGAAGGCCCAAAGACATTATAAACTCTTGGATACTTTGGGCCCAAAA
>JAOTQJ010000011.1:7975346-7990492 GCA_025642045.1 Solanum sejunctum | reverse complement strand
ATCACTTTCTCACTTAATTTTTTATGTTGATTGCAAATTCGACCTCAGATTCTCCATCAAAGCATTAGCAGATGTGTTATGTGCACATCTTTCCTCAAGAGATATTTTGGTAATTTTATTGGGTATTACAGTTAAAGCTTTGTCCCAAGTATGTAAGCCTAAACTAAAAGTATGAGATTGTTTTCTCATGTGCCCCATAGGTGATCTTAGTTTAGAGTTGAAAGTTCTTGAGTCTACATATATGATTCTTGATTATTGCATTAAAAAATATATTTATTACCTGTATTTTCATATGTTGATGATCATTATAAACTTGTTTCTTAAATTGAATACTTTTTATGAGATACTATATAAACCTTATATGTTAATTTGTAAAAGTATGCATGAATGAACCTAGGGATGGAGTCTAGAGCCTTGGTTTGAGTATGTTGAATGAAGTCTTGATGTGAGTATGAGGTTGAGTTAGTTGAGCTTGATGATCTTATGAGTTTTCATAATTGAGTTCTGTCTATATAAATTCTTCTAATTGATGACCTGAGTCCTTGAGTTCTTAAATGAGAATTGAGTCAATTAAAATAAGTTAAAGTCATTAAAATAATAGAGGACCCTTGAGTTTGAGCTAATATGATGATGAGAGTCTCCATGAGACTAATTGAGATGATGAGTGTCTCTATGAGGCTGCATGAGATGAGGAGGAGGAGTCTTAAGAGCATTGATTCTTGGGAGGAGTATGGATTATCGAAATGAGTAAGATTGGGTCTCACTTGCACTCATTACCTACGCTGACCTAGCTTAGGAGAGAAGTGAACCATCACATCTCATGGTCCTCTCTCAAGTTTACATCCCCAAAATAATAGAGGATGGTTGAGTTCAGATTCCTTGTGGATCATATTTATTTTGTACCTGGTAAGTACAAAATGACTTTGGCAACATCAGCGTATTGTACAACTACTGGCTCATAAGTGGTTGTTGCCAGTTAATAGAAACTCCCAAAAGATCCAACCTTAGAGAACTCTTAGTCGAGTCGAGTTGAGTTGAGTTCTATTGAGTTGAGTTGGGTTGCTTGATAGGTCATCTGTCTACTCTTTATTCTTGCTTAGATAGATATTTGACAAGTTATTTGAGTACTATGTCGAGTTGATGTTGTTCTATATTATTCTACCTGTTTCAGTTTCATTCAGCTATTTTATGTATTGTACGTTCCACATACTAATGCCACTCTAGTGCTGCATCATTATTGAGGATCTTTGGACGTTTAGCTGATTAGTGAGCCTTCCCCACTTTGGAGGATTCATTACTTTACTTTTCATCTTTCTTTAAAGTTAGATTTTCTTAGCTTTATTTTGATTTGAGGTAGCCATAAGTCTGTCATTGCACGACCTGATAGTGATAGAGGCTTTATAGACTAATGTTGGTTGTTGATTGATAAGATTGTGAGCTAGTTCTTTCTACTAGCTTTCCATTTATGTTATTATTTGAGACTACATGAGATGTACCCAATTACTTCCTATTACCTTTTGCTAATTTGTAGATTTTTATTGATGGAATGAATGTTATGAGGCCAAGTGGTTAGCTTGAGGACTAGCAATAGTCTCTAGGTACCGGCCATGTCTTGGGTACCCTCCTGAGGTGTGACAAACTTGGTATCAAAGCATGAGTTCAAGTGTCATAGAGAGTCTATGAAGCCGTGTCTAGTAGAGTCTTATTTATGGGTATGTTGTTGACCACACTTGATAAGCAGGAAGCTATAGGGTATTAAGAATTGTTTCACTTCTTTCATATTCTAAATTGTGCTATAGAGTTATGCTTAATGAAAGTTCTTTCTAATTTGTGCTTTGTGTTTTTTAGAATTGTGATCATGCCTCCAAAAGATCCATTAGACGTAGAGGACATCCCGCCAGACAAAATGTTAATCCACCTGAGCCTCAAGGACATAAGGAGCCACTGGAATAATTTGTCCCTGTTGCCCAGCCCCCGCAAGATGAGGTCTCCAATGCTAAGATTCACTAGGCTATTCAAACTCTAGCTCAAGCTGTCACAGCACCTATTCTGAGACAAGGAGTGGCTCAATAGGATGCCCATGACACTTCTAGAGTTTGACAATTCTTGAGGATGACTCTGGCTAAGTTCACAGTGTCTACATTCACTGAGGATACATATAGCTAGTGTTGACCAATTGGAACTGGCTGCTTATCAACTAAAGGGTATGGCTAGTCTGTGGTATGACCAATGGAAAAAGTGTAGAGGAGAGAATTCTCCCCTGATAACTTAAGCTAAATTTGAGGAAGCTTTCTTGGGGAGCTTCTTCCCAAGGGAGCGTATGAAGGCAAAGGTGAGAGAGTTCTTGAACTTGAAACAAGGCTCTATGATTGTGCAAGAGTATGGGCTAAGGTTTACACAATTATCCCTCTATAGTCCGGATATGGTTGTTGATAAAAAGGAGAGGATGGGGATGTATATTGATGGGTTGAATAAAGGGCAAAAAAGAGATAGAAGAGGAGTTATGCTCATGTGTGATATGGATATAGGGAGACTAATAACTTTTGTGCAACATGCAAATGAGAGACAGTATGATAGAGAGGAGTTCAGGAGTAAGAAGGCTAAGACATTTAGCCATGAGGGTGGAAAGAAAGAGAATGGTAACCAGTTTCTTGTACCATCGTCTGCTACTGCACCTATGCCTAGAATCAGACATGATCAGAAATCTCAGAGTATTAGAGCCCATGGGGCTTAGTCATAAGCTATCTTGGCTCAAGGCTCGTAGAGTAAGTCACCACGTGGTAATATAGCAGGTTGCACTTAGGTAAATGCCGTGAGGGAAGTAATACGTGGCTTTGGTATGGTCAAGTAGGGCATTACTAGACAGATTGTCCAAGGCTAGTTGAGTAGGCTCAATCGTCTGCATCCGCCCCACCAGCGAGAGGAAATCAGAGAGGTACTACAACAGGCACAAGCAGAGCTACAAACTATTTTTGTATGACATTGGTAGTCAACATGATCAGGAGAACTCCCCAGATGTTGTGATGGGTATGATTCGAGTCTTTCCTACTGATTGTTATGTGTTGATGGATCTTAGTGCCACATTATATTTTGTAACTCCTTATGTGGCTAGTAGATTTGATAGAACCCCTGAGAATCTTCTTGGACCCTTTGATTTTTATACTCTAGTGGGTAATTCCATTTGAGTTGAGAGAGTTTATAGAGCTTGTGTAGTGTCCATCCATCATAAGGATACTATCATTTATCTGATTGAGTTAGATATGACTGATTTTGATTTGATCCTTGGCATTGATTGGCTCTACTCCTGTTATGCCTTTGTTAATTATAGAGCTCGAACTTTTAAGTTCCAATTTTTAAATTAATCCATTCTAGAGTGGAAGGGTAATTTTATAGCCCCTAAGGGAAAGTTTATCTCATATCTTAGAGATAGAAAAATGATTTCTAAAGTTTGTATCTACCACCTTGTGAGAGTTAAATCTGATGATGTCGAGTCCCCTACTCTTAAGTCAGTCCCGATTGTGAATGAGCTTCCAGAAGTGTTTCCTGAGGAACTTCTTGGAGTCCCTCTAGATAGGAAGATTAACTTTAGCATTGATGTTCTTCCTGATACTCAGCCTATCTCAATTCCACCTTATAGGATGGCCCTCACTGAGTTGAAAGAATTGAAAGAATAATTGAAAGATTTGTTAGAGAAGGGTTTCATAAGGTCGAGTGTTTCTCCTTGGGGTTCCTTTGTCCTATTCGTGTGAAAGAAAAAAGTGTCTCTTTGAATCTGTATTGACTATAGGCAACTGACCAAGGTCACCATAAAGAATAAGTATCCTCTCCCAAGGATAGATGATTTGTTTGACCAACTTCAGGGTGCCTCTTATTTCTCAAAGATAAACCTCAATCTGGCTACCATCAGTTGAAAGTAAGAGAATGTGATATTCCAAAGATAGACTTTATTACTAGATATGGACATTTTGAGTTCTTGGTCATGTCATTTGGGTTAACGAATGCACTTGTAGCCTTCATGGATTTGATAAATAGAGTGTACAGACAGTATCTTGACATATTTGTGATTATGTTTATCGACAACATTTTGGTGTATTCGAAAGATGAAGAAGAGCATGTAAAACACCTCAGAATTGTCCTCTAAAGACTTAAGGACCATGAGTTGTATGCGAAATTCTCAAAATGTGAATTTTGGCTTAAGTCTATAGGTTTCCTAGGCCATATTATCTCCGGTGATGGTATCCGAGTGGATGATCAGAAAATTAAAGCGATCAAGAACTGGCCCAGACCAACCTCTCCAACTGATATAAAAATTTTCTTGGGATTGGCAGGCTACTACCACCGATTTGTTTAGGAATTTTCTTCCTTATCTGCACTATTTACAAAGTTAACTCAAAAAAAAGATCAAGTTTCAATGGTTTAATATATGCGAGAAAAGCTTCCAAGAGTTGAAGACTAGACTAACTACTACACTTGCTCTAACCTTGCCCTATGGGATGGAAGATTTTATAATCTATTGTGATGCTTCTGTTATATTGTGAATGATTGTATACATTCATATTCTAAATAAGTGTAATCATAAAGATTTGTTGTAGTAATCATATATATATATAGCGTAGAAGATTTGGTGGGATAGCATAGCAAATTTAGAGGGATTTTAGTGGAAGATTTACAGAGATTAAGTAGCTGATCTTTAGGGATAGGAAAATAGGTCTTTAGGGATATGTATTGTGTATATTTTTTATATAATGGAAAGACTCTCACTTTGAGAGAAATTCAGTAAAATTCTTCTCATGGTATCAGAGCCTTCCTCTTGGTTGTCTTGTCTCATAGAGTTCTTCTGTGATTTCTTTTAAATTTTTTATAATCTTAGTTTTTTTGTAAGTTGATCGTCGATAATCAGTCCTAAGACCTAGGACTTTTGTTCTTTGGTCACTCTAGTTATTTTCTTGAGTCTTTCTTGTTTTCATAGCATTCAAAAGCATGAATTTCAATTTTAGTTATTTTTCACCGAAAAAGAATTATGGGGTCATATAGATGGCATGATCCTACTTCTACTGATCGTACAAAGTTAAGTGAATGGAAGATTAAAGATGCTCGAGTGATGACATGGATTTTAGGATCACTTGACCCTCTTATTTTTCTTAATCTTAGGTCATACAAGACAGCTAAGGCCATGTGAGATTATTTACAAAAGGTTTACAACCAACATAATAGCGCAAGACACTTTCAGTTAGAGTATGTTATTGTTAGTTATACTCAAGGAGATCTTTCTATTCAGGAGTATTTTTCTGGATTTACGAACTTATGGGCTGAATTTACAAATATTGTCTATGCCTAAATACCTATTAAATCTCTCTCTGTGATTCAGGCAGTTCATGAGCAAAGCAAACAAGATCAATTTTTGATGAAATTACACTCTAACTTTGAGAGTGTTTGCTCTACCTTGATGAACTGTGAACCATCTCCTTCTTTAGATGTTTGTTTCAGGGAATTCGGTGTCTAGTGGCACAAAATACTTTCAAGAAAGAAAATGATATCACTGTTGCATTTGTTGCTCAAGGTAAAGGAAAGAGAAGGGATATGACTGGAATTCAGTATTACAGTTGCAAGGAATATGGTCATATTGCTAGTAATTATGGCAAGAAGTTCTATAATTATTGTAAACAACAAGGACACATTATCAAAGAGTGTTCCATGTGCCCTCGAAATCGTAAGGTTAATGACTTTCAAGTTGGGATAAATTGTTCCACAGTTGATAACTCATCTTCAGGACAAGTTCTTACTCCTGAAATGGTACAACAAATTATTGTGTCAGCGCTTTCAGCATTGGGACTACAAGGTAATGAAGTTATATCTAGCTTTTGGTTTGTTTATTCAGGTGCTTCCAATCATATGACCAACTTAACGAGCATACTAAAAAGTATTTGGAAGTATCAAGGTCTATCACAAATACAGGTAGCCAATGGTAGTAATTTACCCATTACCAAGGTTGGGAACATTACTCCAACTTTCAAGGATTTTTTTTTCACGAAAGGTCTCAACTAATCTTATTTCAGTTGGAAAATTGGTAGATAACAATTGTGATGTGAATTTTTCTCGTAATGGTTGTCTTGTGTAGGATCAGGTGTCAGGGATGATAATCGCGAAGGGAAATAAAGTTGAAAGATTATTTCCTATACATTTTTCCATTCCTCATGTTCTATCTTTTGCTTGTATTTCTACCGCTAGTAACACTGAGATTTGGAATAAGCATCTAGGACATCCAAATTCTATTGTCTTGTCTCATTTATCAAACTCTAGTTTGTTAGCCAGTAAAAATCAATTTTCAACTGCTTCTGTTGATTATTCTAATTGTAAATTAGGCAAAAGTAAAATCTTCCTTTTCCTAATTTTGATAATCGTGCTACAAAGTGTTTTGATATCATTCATAGTGATGTTTGGGGTATTTCACCAATTATTTCTCTTATTTCAAATGCTTTGTGGTATTTATAGGTGATTATAGTCGGTTTACATGGGTATCTTTTCTTCGATCCAAATCTGAGGTATTTTCTATCTTCAAGACTTTTTTGGCTTACATTGAGACTCAATTTTCTACGCGTATCAAATTATTAAGATTTCATTCTGGTGGAGAATATATATCCTATGAATTCAAAAATTTCTTGCTTGAGAAAGGAATTGTCTCACAACACTCTTGCCTATATACACCACAACAAAATAGAGTTGTTGAGCATAAAAATCACCATCTTCTAGATGTCACCCTTACTTTATTGATTGAGTCCCCTGTCCCATCTAAATATTGGGTGAAAGCTTTGTCTATTGCTATCTGTTTAATTAATAGACTTCCATCAAAAGTGCAAAACTTTGAGTCTCCATAGTTTTGTCTTTATAATCAAAATCCTAACTATAATAATTATGATACATTTGGTTATGTTTGTTTTGTGCATCTACCTCTTTCTGAGCACAATAAACTTTCTACAAAGGCAATTAAATGTGCTTTTATGGTTTATAGCACTTCACATAAAGTTTTTGTTTGCTATGATCCATTTTCTCACAAATTTTGTGTTTCTAGAAATGTTGTTTCCTTTGAGAATCAATATTTCTTTCCTACTCATGTTACATCATCTTCTATTTCTCCTCTTCTTTCTACTTTTGAGGATTTATCATCTTTTTTTAGGTGTTCAAACCTGGATTTGTTTATGAACAACGTCAACTAACTTTACCCCATCCCAGAATTGATCGACCACATGAAACTGCACTACAACTAGAATATGAGAATTCCTTGAGATTTGATCTTGTTGATCCTACTTGGCGATCTACTTGAGTATCTCGTACTCCAAATTGGTATGGATTTTCCTCTACTTTATCCAACATTTTTGTTCCAACTTGTTACTCACAAGCTTCCAAGCATAAATGTTGGTAGAAAGAAATGGAGGTAGAACTTTTGGCTCTAACAGAAAATAACACATGGGACATTGTTTCATGTCCTTCAAATGTCCGCCCAATTGGATATAAATGGGTCTATTCAGTTAAACTTCATTATCATGGAACTCTTGATAGGTACAAAGCTCGACTGGTTGTTCTTGGTAACAAATAGAAGTATGGTGTGGACTATGAGGAGAATTTTGCACCCGTACCAAAAATGACTACGGTGCTAACTATTATTGCCATTGTTGCTTCACAAAATTGGTCTCTTTATCAAATGGATGTCAAAAATGCTTTTTTCTATGGTGATCCTAAAGAAGATATTTATATGAAGCCTCCACCTAGTTTGTTCTTATCACCTACATCAGATGTATGCAATTTGAAGTAGTCTTTGTATGGATTAAAACAAGCCCTTATAGCTTGGTTGACAATTTTCGATCTACTTTGCTATAGTTTTCTTTAGAACAGAGCAAATATGACTCATCTTTATTTTTTTAGAAAATATTCATAGGTTATGTAATTTTTGATGTATGTAGATGATATCATAATTACAAGAACCGATTCTCCATTAATCACTAGCCTCCAACAGCAGCTTAAAGATTCTTTTTATATGAAAGATCTTTGTACTCTTACATATTTCTTAGGTTTGTATGTTCATAATGATACATTAGGTGTGTTTCTAAACCAACACAAATATACTTAGGATTTGATTTCTTTGGCTAGTCTTCAGGATTCCTCCTCTATAGATACTCAATTAGAATTGAATTTGAAGTATCGCCGTGAGGAAGGCGATCTTCTTCCTGATACAACTATATTTCAACAATTAGTTGGGAGTCTAAATTAACTTACTATTACATGGCCAGATATTTCTTTTGCAGTTCAATAAGTTAGTCAATTTATGCAAGCTCCCACACATCTCTACTTGGTGGCTGCTTGTCGCATCATTCGGTATCTTCTAGGAGTATCTACTAATGGATTATTCTTTCCTAGTGGTTGTCCTATTCAGCTTACTGCTTTCAGTGATTCTGGTTAGGCGGGATGCCTTGATACTCATTGTTCAGTCACTGGTTGGTGCATGTTTCTTAGAGATTCATTGATATCTTGGAATAGTAAGAAGCAAGATTGTGCATCAAATTCTTCAATAGAAGCTGAATATTGATCCATGTCTACTACTTGCTCGGAGCTTGTATAGATTCATGGATTGCTTGATGAGATTGGATTTCCTCAAACTCATCCTACTCTTCTCCATGCTGACAATACTAGCATTATTTAGATTGCTACTAATCCAATTTATCATGAGAGGACCAAACACATCGAAGTAGACTATCATTATATACGAGAAGCTATAGATAAAGGGGTCATTACTCTTCCACATGTGTCCAGTGATTTTCAAATTATTGATGTCTTTACAAAATCCATGGCACGGCAACGTCATCAGTTTCTATTAGGCAAATTGATGTTTCTTGATCCACCAGCATCAATTTGAGGGGGGATGTTAGATTGTGAATGATTATATACATTCATGTTGTAAAAAAGTGTATTCATAGATATTTGTTGTAGTAATTATATGGATAGCATAGTAGATTTGGTGGGATAACATAGTAGATTTAGAGGGATTTTAGTGGAAGATTTACAGGGATTGATCAGCTGAGCTTTAGGGATAGGAAAATGGATCTTTAGAGATATATATCGTGTATATTCTCTATATAATGGAAATACTCTCACTTTGAGAGTCATTCAGCAAAATTCTTGTCAAGTCGACAGTTTGATTGGGATGTGTGTTGATGCAGAGAGGGAAAGTGATAACCTGCGCTTCTAAACAACTTCAGATTCATGAGAGAAACTACCCAACCCATGATCTTGAGTTAGCAACAGTGGTGTTTGCACTCAAATTCTAGCTCCACTAATTGTGTGGTGTACATGTGGATGTGTTCACCAACCAAAAAAACTTGTAGTATGTCTTCAATCAGAAAGATCTTAACCTGCGACAGAGAAGATGGCTGGAGTTGCTCAAGGATTATGACATAAGCATTCTCTACCATCTAGGTAAAGCTAACATTGTTGTTGATGCTCTTAGCAGGTTGTCAATGGGTAGCACAACCCATGTGAAGAAAGGAAAGAAGGAGCTAGCCAAAGAAGTGCATTGATTAGCTCGATTAGGAGTCCAACTTAAGGAGAATAATGAGAGAGGATTTAATGTTTAGAATGGGTCTACTTCATCTTTCGTGGTAGAGGTGAAAGAAAAGCAAGATTGAGATCTTATCATACTCCAATTGATGGATATTGTCCACAAACAGAAAGTGATGGTCTTATCAAAAGGGGGATATAGGGTGTTGAGATACTAGAGTAGATTGTGCATCCCAGGCATTGATGTTACTCGTAATAGAATCATGCTGAAGCTCATAGCACTAGATATTTCATTCATCCAGGCTCTACCAAAATGTACCATGACTTGAGAGAAGTTTATTGGCGGAGTGGAATGAAGAGGGATATTGCTGAATTTGTCTCAAAGTGCCCAAACTGTTAGCAAGTGAAAGTTGAGCACCAAAGGCCATGTAGATTAGCTCAGAACTTTGAGATTCCAGAATAAAAGTGGGAGATGATCAATATGTACTTCATTACTGGTCTACCAAGGTCGAGGAAGCAACACAATTCGATATGGGTAATTATGGATAGAATGACTAAATTGGCTCGCTTCTTAGCAGTTAAAACAACTAACACTGGTAAGGAGTATGCTAGGTTATCCATCTAAGAGATTGTAAGGTTGCATAGGGTTCCCTTTCCATCATCACAAACAGAGGAGCTCAATTCACCTCCCAATTTTGTAGATCATTCCAAAAAGGATTGGGTACGAAAGTGAATTTGAGCACAGCTTTTTATCCATAGACAGATGGTCAAGCAAAGCGCATAATTTACATGTTATAGGATATGTTAAGAGCCTATGTTCTTGATCTCAAGGGGAATTAGTATGATTACCTACCACTAATTGAATTTACATATAATAATAATTATCATGCAAGTATTCAAATGGCTCCCTATGAAGCCCTATATGGGAGGAGATGTAGATCACCAATTGGGTAGTTCGAGGTTGAAGAAGTAGAGTGTATTAGGCCTGACCTTTTCCATTAATCAATGGAGAAGGTTAAGGTCATTAGAGAAATATTGAAGACTACACAGAGTTGCCAAAAATCCTACACTGATATGAGGAGGAGAGATTTAGAGTTCGAGATAAATGATTAGGTATACTTAAAAGTGTCTCCTATGAAAGGTGTCATAAGATTTGGGAAGAAGGGTAAATTGAGTCCACGCTATATTGGACCATATTAGATTGTGAAGAGGATTTGGAAGGTCGCTTATGAACTAGGATTGCCTTTCAAGTTAGATAGAATCCATCTGGTATTTCACATGTTGATGTTGAAGAAATGCTTGGGGATTCTAACTTGGTAATCCCTATGGAGAGCATTGGAGTGAAGGATAGTTTGACCTACGAAGAAATTCCGGTCCAAATCCTTGATCTTCAAATCCACAAGTTAAGAACTAAGGAAATAACCTCACTCAAGGTCCTGTGGAGAAATTCATTCATTGAGGAAGCCACATGGGAAGTTGAGGAAGAGATAAAATTAAAACATCCAAAGGTAAATTTCTTAACCCTTGACTAAATTAATTGTCTTATCTTGAGTTGATTGTCTATTCCTGAGTACGAATAGAATTGACTGATGTTTGAGATAGAATCGAGAATTTTATTAATAGGTGTGAATGATGAGATGAGTTTTGAGTCTATTCGTACCTTGATATCTACCTGTACTCATCATTCAAGGATGAATGATCCCAAGGAGTAGATGATGTAACACCCGATAAAATTACCAAAATACCCCAAGAATGAAATCATTAGCAAAATGCATCTTTCCAAGCTCTGATAGAAAATTTGAGATTGAATTTGCATCAACATGAAATATTGAGTGGAAAAATGGTCTCTTTTGAATTTTAGAGCCATCGGGTCAAAAAAATAATTTTTCGTAATTAATTACGAAATAGTGTGGATGCGCACCCAAGGCCCAACCCGCCAAGGACGCGAATCGACACTTGTTTTTTTCTTTAATTGTCAATGGGAAATTTCATAAGGAAATTATATATGTCTACACCCAGTCTGCGATGCTAATTGGGCAATTTTGGGATGAACTTTTTCTTTTTAAATTGAGAGGCATTCCGGTTAATTTCCAACTCCTTCTAAACTCAAAAAATGATCAATTTAAGCCTTTTTGATGAGTAAATAAGGTCTTAAACTCCATTCTAAGTCCTTTTCACTATTCTTGAAAGATTAGGTCTTGAGAGAAGAGAAGACAGAAGCTTGATTGGGGGAAATTCAAAGAGAATTCTTGAAGATTAATCATTGAAGCTTCATCGCAGCATGTAAAGCTAAACTAAAAGCATGAAATTGTCCTCTCATGTGCACTATAGGTGGTCTTAGATGAGAGTTGAAAGTTCTTGAGTCTATATACATGATTCTTGATTATTTCATTGAAAATTATATTTATTACATGTATTTTCATATGTTGATGATCATCATAAATTTGTTTCTTGAATTGAATACTTTTCATGAGATATTATATAAACCCTATATGTTAATTTGTAAAAGCATGTATGAATGAGCCTAAGGATGGTGTCTAGAGCCTTGATTTGAGTATGTCGGGTGAAGTCTTGATATAAGTATGAGGTTGAGTTAATCAAGCTTGATGATCCCATTAGTCTTCATAATTGAGTTCTGTCTAACTGACTTCTTCTAATTGATAATCTAAGTCCTTGAGTTCTTAAATGAGAGTTGAGTCAATTGATATGAGTTAAAGTCCCTGAAACAATAGAAGACCCTTGAGTTTGAGTTAATAAAATTGTGAGAATCTCCATGAGACAAATTGTGATGATGAGTGCCTCTATAAAGCTATATGAGATGAGGAGGAGGAGTCTTATAAGCATTAAGTCTTGGTAGGAGTATTGAGCACTGAAATGAGTAAGTCAGTCCTATTTGCACTCATTACCTATGATGGCTCAGCATAGGAGAGGAGTGAACCATCACATCTCATGGTCCCCTCTCAAGTTTACGTCCCTAAAATAATAAAGGATGGTTGAGTTCTGATTCCTTGTGGATCATATTCGTTCTTTACCTAGTAAGTACAGAATGTGTGTGGCAACATTAGCATGATTATTGTACAACTACTGGCTTATAAGTGATTATTGCCAGTTAAGAGAAACTCTCAAAAGTTGCCACCTTGAGAACTCTGAGTCGAGTCGAGTTTAGTTAAGTTGTGTTAAGTTCTATCGAATTGAGTTGAGTTACTTGATGTTCGGCTTTGAAAGGTCATACTTGGCTATTTTTTGGGGGGTGAAAGGTCATACTAAGGTGAACTTTTGTACCAAGACCCCTTTGAAAAGATCTCCAAAAGTGTGAGGTGAATTATGCACCACGATCTGATATGATGGACAAAGGAACCCCATGTAACCTCACTAAATGATGAATGTACAACCTTGAATACTCTTCAGTGCTATATATGGTTCTAACCAGTAGAAAGTGAGACGATTTTATCATCCTATCAACAACAACCCAAATGGAATCAAAACCTTTTCTAGTCTTGGGCGACCGATACACAAAATCTGTATTAGTCACCTCCCAGTTCTAAGTAGGAATCTCTATATCTTGGGTTAGGCCACCCGACCTTTGATGTTCGGCTTTGACTTATTGGCAACCGAAAATAAATTTGGCAATGTCCCTCTTCATGCCTCCCCATCAATACACATCCCTTAAGTCTCATACATTTTGGTGAAATCGGGGTGGATAGAAGAAATATGAAGAATTATAGGCCTTATCAATGATTTTCTCCCTCAAACCACTAATAGAAGGCACACACAACCTACCTTGGTACCTAAGGGCACCATCTACCCCTAGGGAGAAAACCTCTACTTTTCTCTCTTTCACCAAGGCCTTCAATTAAAGAAAGAAGGAGTCAAGATCTTGTTTTTCTATCACCTAATCAACCAATAAAGACTTGGACCGATCAAGAACAATAACACCATCATCACCAACCTCGTACAACCTAAACCCTAATCTAGCTTATTGATGCACCTCCCCAGTGTCACAAGCCAAGCCTAGGGCATGGACGTGACACGGTAAATGGGGAACGCAAAGGGACCCCAATCAAGCTTCTTTACTTGTCATAACACATCCTTGGTTGGGAAGCATACAAAAGACATATATATTTAAGAAAGACAATAAACCTAAGGGAAAATCTTGCCAAAACAACAAAATTACCAAAACAAGGAGTCACAACTCATATTATAGATACACACTTGTCCAATATACACCTCTAAGTACATAGATAGAGCGGGGGCCAAGACAAAGCTACTGAGCTCACCGCCATAGTTAATTGAATATAAGATAGTGTCTTAACACATAAATAATAGCAACATAGACTAAGGTCCTCGAAATAGTCACCAAAAATCTTAGAATAGCATCGCCTAGCCACATGGAGGAGGGGGATCAAATCGGGCACCAATTCCTACATAGTGATATCATGTAGGCAAGAGTATACATTAGTACGTTTGAGCGTACTAAGTATATGGGATGCAATGGAACAAGGAATAGGCATCATAATCAAAATGCATAAAAATAGACAATAGGCATAATATAGTAATATGGCATATATGATTGATGCTAAAGTAAAACATTCTTGAGTAAATCATGCTTATATAAATATCATATGTGAGAAGAGACCAAACTAGCATTCCAACCTTCGTTGGTTGATGATGATCACACCCCAATTATCCTAGGTGGCGAGGTATAAACCCCTCACATGGTTGATGAGTACAAACTCCTAACTCAATTGATGATGGTCACACCCCAATCATCTTAGGTATCGAGGTATAAACCCCTTACATGGTTGATGTTGGTCACAATCCAATCATCCTAGGTGGAGAAGTATAAACTCCTCACATGGTTGATGAGTACAAACCCTCAACTTGGTTGAGTATGGTCTAATGCAATACTTTATAAAGAATTTATCATGTACATAAGCTCATTTCATCATTATATCATCATTCATATCATATCTCATGCTCTAGACCTTCAATTTCTCAAGAAACCATAACCGGACATTTTATCAAATAGCTTGGGGGGTGTAATGGGGGTAAAAGAGCATGCAATTTAGAGATGAAGTCATGCAAGAAAATCTATTGTAAAATCATAAATCAACACCTTGAAACACCCCCAAGACATCCACATAAAAATGTCTCATCAAAACTTACAATAGGTCCAAGATATATAGCTCACAACATAGCAAAATAGTGATAACTTTAAATAGGTTTAACATAGTACATAGACATATTCATACTACTAAACCATTTGTAAACTCCACTTTAAATTATGCAATACTAGTTAAAAGATGATTTAGGCACCATGGGTGGAAGGAACCAATGGTTCAACACCATATACCTTAGGTCTAGAGTTGCTTGGAATTGAGATTGGGAAGAATGGAGGCTTGAAAACTGTAGCAACCCATTAAGTAGTGATTGTGAAGGTTGAATAGTAATCAAAGTTAAAGAAAAAGAGCAGCCTCACTTTCAACTATTTAGATACATATTAACTTCTTGTTTCGTTGTTTGGATGGTTCACTATGAATGTGTATTGATTATCGACAGTTGAACAAGGTAACCATTAAGAATAAATATCCCCTCCC
>JAOTQJ010000011.1:7946434-7968566 GCA_025642045.1 Solanum sejunctum | reverse complement strand
GAACCCCCTCCCTTCGAAGGCTGCATTATGCCTGCAGGTACAGATGAACAAGTTAGAGGGCCATCTCCTTAGGATCCTCGCCTACCGTTGAAGTGTTCTCTTGCCTCAGGAACAGTCTGTTGGTATATACATATTTTCTTATTTTCTGTACTTTGCATTTGTATATATTCGTAGGTATGTTGGGGCCCTGTCCCATCTTATGATCTAGTTTGTGTGTCTAGAGGTTTGTGGATACGTGTGGGTGTGGAAACTATGTTGGTGTGACTTTGTTTGTATGATATATTTTTTGGGCGGTTCTGCCGCAGCGGTGACCTTGTCAGCTCGCATATATATGTATAGTGATGTTTGTTATTGCTGGGTTCGCTGTTTTCAGGTGAGGCTAGTCAGTAAAACAGAGGAACCTCTGCCGAAATTTCAAGAAATTCCTTAGTTATTATGAATGGAAACCCGGTTTAATGTATGTCAGGTGCCCAACCAGCACTAATCACGGTCCTGCATTGGGTTGTGACATTATTATGAGGTATTAGTAGCTATTTTAGATCGACAAGTAAGGAAGCTTCAAAATAAAGAAGTGACCTCCGTGAAAGTATTGTGGCGGAACAACAATATTGTGGAAGTAACTTGGGAAGCCGAGAGGAAATGATGAAGAATATTGGCAGATATATTTTTTAGTAACTTAAATTATAAATACTTGGAAGTGTAATTTGTATACCTTGTGGGCGGATAGCTATACTGTCATGATCCAAAATGGCCATGGGTGGCATCCACACTTACCCTCCTAGGTAGGCAAACCAACGATACAATCCCAACGTATATTAGTAGTTAAATTTATAAAAGTAAGAAATAACAAAATCCACTAAGTCTATTACATAAGGTTCCCCAAAACCTGAAAGTCATCACATTAAGTACATCTAATCTCAAATACTAAGTCTAAGAATAACAACACTAAAATAGATAAGTAAAATAGTTTTTGTCTGAAATTAAGGACATCATGCCATAACTGATAGAATCCAACATGATATAGAAGTTTAACTCACGCTGAAATCTGTATACCAACAACCAGCTACAATTGAGAACGAGTCAAAGTCGATGGAATACTCTCTATACTTCAGAAATTAAAAGAAACAAAAATACAAGTAAAAGGTCAGTACTGGCAACATGTACTGAGTAGGTATTATCGTCCAACTCCAAATAGAAATCAATATACATAAGTAAAATTAAGAAACTAACTATAGCGCTTAATAGTGGAAACCAACAAGTAACAAGTATAAGTGACAACATAATGAAATAAGTACATAATCAGTCAACAATATCAAGAAAACACATGAGGACTCAACCATTTACACCATGCTTTTTTTGAGAGATAGGTTATTTGAGATTGAGTATGTTAAATCATTTTAATATGTTTTTCTTTATTATTATAATGGCAGAAGCTGGAATTCGATCCCATAATAATGTGTCAAAACGTAACATCTGATGCCATAATATCATGCCAGAATATGTCACCTGATCTAATTATATCATGTCAGAACGTGATACCTAATCCAAATATACCATGTCAAAATGTGACACCTGATCTAATTATACTGTGTCAGGAACGTGACACATGATCCAAATATACCATGTTGAAATATCTCACCTGATCCAATTATACCATGTCAGAACGTGACACAAAGATCCAAATAATAATGATTCATCATTCTTTATCATAACTTTCCACTTCATTAACAATATTTCATCAAGCCTTCTTTATTTAAGGCATAATTTTGATAAGGAAGTTCAAGATTATAGATTTCATGGTCTTAGAACTGCAGATCAATCATAACACATGTCAATCATCCAAATCACGAGAATTAATTGCATAGAGTAATTTCACAAAATCACTCAATGAATATCAATTATTATTACATAGAATAAACCACAACCTACCTTAGCTGAAGAATCAAAATCAAATTAGCTAATCTATCCATGCTTCTCCTTTCTTCAACGCCTCAAAATGTTTTCAATCATTCAAATGTGTAATCTCTATAAGAATACGAATTCGATGACACGCATATCGCTATATTTATTTTTTTACTCTAACATTGTGTCAAAAAGTCACCCCGAGCACTCAAATGCGAATCTAAAAATTTCTTTCAGTTATGTCTACCAATAATAAACTAAACTTATATGTCAAATTTCAGCTAAAATGGATCGTTATTCGACCCCTAAATCAAAATTTTATTCTAAGAACTTTGCAGATATATTTTCTTAATTTAATGTAAATTTTGCAAGTTCTACCCTAAAAATCTATTCATAATCTCAAGAAAGTTTAATAGAAAGGAAGACAATAAATACCTTAATGTTTTGGAATGAAAATTCTAATTTTTCTTCTCTTTTTTTCCTTTCTTTTTTTCCTCGCATTCTAATTCTGCTTTTCGTCGTACACCATTCTTCTTTATCCTATTTGCTTTCTTTTTTGATTTCTTCAAGAACAAGTCTCCACATGAACCTGAACCTTTTAGTATGCAACTGACCTTACCGAGTTCAATGCGTTGATCAATATGACATTCATTTCTTCAATCAACTTCCTTAAGATTTTATAGTGAGCATCTTAATACTCATTTACATGCTCATTTAATATTCAGCAATTTCAAGAGGTAGAAAATCACAAGATAAATACCAAATCTGAGTTCTATTTCTTCAAATTACTCTCTTCTCTACAGCTTTACTGCCTTGCAATGCAACTAGATTTTAAATTGGTAAATGAAAAAACTAGGCTTTACAGTCTACATAAAAACTACAAGCACATGAATATAGGTTGTAAACAATTAAGAACAGCTTCAAAATACCCTTTGTGAAAGTATTTATAATTAAAACACTGACAGCATGCCCCCAGGGATTTCTATGTTGAAACTCTGGACAAAACTTGTCCTAACTTGCATCAATTGTTTTCAATCCATATCTACCAAATTAGGTCCCAACATCAATGTACGAGTTGTAGATACATGTATTGGGGTTGCGAAAAATTTAAAATCATTACTAGTTACAACTTGCACATCAATATATGATTAAAATACTAACAACAATACATAAAAGGCTTCTCAGATAGAAAACTAGCCAGAATTTTCACTGTGTTTCGCGCCTTTTTTTGAGACCATACTAGATGCAGATTTTCACATAAACACAAAAGTTGTAGGTATGTGAGTTGGTATTCCAAAACATATTCACACACTAAAAACAAGGCTATATACAACGAGATACTCAAAAATTACTACGCACTATGCAATTTAAAGACAAAATTCAATCACTTACAAAAAGGTAGGGGATTTCTTAACATTGCTCCAAGGAACTGATTTATTTCATGTGTTTTTGTCAAATATTAGGTTACGAGAGAATTTAAAAGGTTTTATATGTTCTTGAAAATGACTTACTTTGGGTAAAATATATTTTGTGTGAAAAGTTAAAAAAGGAATCTGTCCATTAAGGTGACTGCCCAAATTTTCAGTTTTTCACTCCTTATTTATTTTATTCATGCATAATAATAACTATTATTAAGGATTTTTTAATATTTATAATTGCATAAAAGTAAATAAATAACACTGAAACAAACCCTTCCCTCATTCCTTTCTATAAATCAAGAAAATCGATTTCTCTAACAACACAAACTCATGTCAAAGAATTGTGAAGTGGGGGTCGGTTTCATCTTGAGTGAATAACTTTTTGAAAGTGAATGCGTAATTTAATAATAAGGGAATTACAACTCTCTCTCTCTTAAGAAATTACATCTAAAAATTGAACTTATGCTAGTCTCAAAATAAGTGCAGATATTGGGTTTGTATATCTTCTTCCCTCTCCTAGGTGGCTTCTTCTCTTGAATGGTTGCACTAAAGTACCCTTACTAAGGAAGTTTTCTTGTTTATAAGTTCTTTTATTTCCCTAGTTTCAATATGGATAGGTTACTCGTCATATGTCAAGTCTTGATTAACCTCAATAGATTAAACTGGTAGGACATGAGAAGGGTCAGAATGATATCTTCTGAGCATTGACACGTGGAAGAAATTGTGGATCTTGTCCAACTCAGGTGGTAATGGCAATTTTATGCAACTGATCCAACTCTTTTAGGTACCTCATAAGGTCCAATAAACCAGGGTTTAAGTTTTTCCTTTTTGCCAAATCTTATAATCTTTTTCCATGGAGATATTTTTAAGAATACATTATCACCAAACTGATTAATGATATCATGCCTTTTAATATCAACATATGATTTCTACCTATCTGAAGCAATCTTCAGATGATCCTTCATCACCTTTACCTTGTCTTCTATTTGCTGCACAATTTCAGGACCTATAAGTTTTCTTTCACCAACTTCACTGCAACAAAGAGAAATCCAGCATTTTATACAGTACAAAGATTAATAAGGAAGAATTAAAATAATAGATTGGTAGATATTATTGTAAGAAAATTCTACTAAAGCCAATTTTTTGTCCCAACTACCCTCAAACTCCATGATACATGCTCCAAGCATATCCTCCAAAATTTTCATCACTCTTTCAGACTTACCGTCTGTTTAAGGATGAAAGGAGTTACTAAATTTTAACTTGATGCCCAAGGTCTCTTGCAAGCTAGACCAAGATCCAGATGTAAATATTGGGTCACTGTCAGAGACAATAGAGATAGGGATTCCATATAGCTTTACAATCTCATTAATCTATAGTTCTACTAACTTCTCAAGTGAATAATCTATCCTAATTGCTAAGAAGTGAGCATTTTTTGTTAATCTATCCACTATCACCCATATTGCATCATGGTTAATTTGAGTGTGAGGAAGTCTTGAAACAAAGTCCAATATTATTGTCTTCTATTGTCATTCTAGCATCAGTAAGGGTTGGAGTAGCCCAACTGGAACTTGATGTTCTGCATTTTACTTGTGGACAAACCAAACATTTTAAACTGTACTCCACAATCTCTTTCTTCATACCATTCCTTTAATAGTGTTCTTTAAGGGTCTGATACATTTTTGTACCTCCAGAGTGCATGGCATATGATAAAGTATGTGCTTCCATGAAGATTTCACATTTAAATCTCTCATCATAAGGGAGACACAACCTATTTTGATATGATAAGACACCTTCCACTGTTAATGAAAAATCATGTTTTTCTCCATCTTGAAACTTTTTCGTCAGCTTCATGAGTTTTTCATCTAACTTTTGTGCTTCTCTAACTTGCTTATGCAATACAAGTTTAACTTGCAGTTGAAAAATAATCAAGCCCGATGAATGAAGTGCAATACCAGAATTCATTACTCTTAACTCAACAAACAAAGGCAATGGACTCAATACGACCTTGCAAAGGACTTGTGAATAAAGGTATCTATAACCACTTCAGCTTTTCCTGGATGATAATGAATTGTACAATCATAATACTTAATGAGCTCAAGCCATCTATAATGCGTTGGGTTCAGCACCTTTTGTGTACCCAAGTATTTTAGGCTTTTGTGAACAGTGAATTTGTAAGATTTTTCTCTATACAAATTATGTCTCCATATCTTTAAGGAAAATACTATAGCAGCAAGTTCTAGATCATGAGTAGGATAATTCAATTTATTTAGTTTCATTTTTTGAGAAGCATAAGAAATAACTTTCCCATATTGCATCAAAACACACCCTAGACCATGATGAGATGCATCACTATATATCACACACTCCTTCCCCTACATTGGTAGAGTAAGTATAGGAGCTTGCGTCAACAAGGATATAAGACTTTTAAATCTCTCTTGGCATTTTTCACTCCAAATTAACTTTTCACTTTCTTCAAGAGTTTTGTCAAAGGGGAGGCTATAATGGTGAAGCCTTTCATGAACCTCCTATGGTATCCCACCAAGCCTTGGAAGCTTGTTACTTTGGTTGGACTTTTGGGTAATTTCCATTTAAAGATTGCTTGGATTTTACTAGGATCCACCTTTACAGCTTCGGCTGACACCACGTGCCCTAAAAAGGTCACTTCATTTAGCCTAATTTCACACTTGAAAGTTTTGCATAAAGTTCTTTCTCCTTCAAAATTTGCAAAACAATTCTGAGATACTTATCTTGATCTTCATTACCGTTGGAATACACTAAAATATATAAAAAATACATTAAATTAATATAGATATGACCTGAATATTTGATTCATTAGACCCATGAATATTGCAGGAGCATTAGTCAATCTAAATGACATCATTAACAATTCTTAGTGACCATGTCGAGTTCTATAAGCAACTTTACGAATATCTTTCTCTCTAACATGTAGTTGATGATACCAAACCTCAAATCAATATTTGAGAATAGATACGCACCTCTCAACTGTCAAATAAATCATCAATCATTGGCAGTGGATATCTATTCTTGACTATTATTTTATTAAGTTGTTTATAGTCAATACACAATCTAAGAGTTCCATCCTTCTTCTTCACAAGTAAAATAGGGCCTCCCCAAGGAGAGACACTAGTAGGGATAAAACCTTCTCAAGAAATTCTTGGAAATGAGTTCTCAACTCTTTTCGTTCTACTGGAGCCATCCTATAAGGAGTAACGAAAATAGGAGTAGATCCTGGAATAACTAGATTGGAAATTCCACTTCCTTTTCCGGGGATAACCCAAGAAGATTTTCTAGGAAGACATTGGGAAAATAGCACATAGTAGGTATATCTTTAAGACTATGGCTCTCCAAGTGTGTATCAACTATGTGAGCGAGATACGCATCACAACCTTGTTGGATGATCTTTCTTCCCAAGGCCGCAGAAATAATACTAGATGTCAATAATCTTTTACCTTGTACAATAATATGAGAAAATACAGGGTATTTAAAAGTCACATACTTTGATCTACAATCCACTATCACATTATATTTGTAAAGTAAATCCATCCCAATATAAAATTAAAATCTTGGAAGGGCACTTAAATCAAATGCGCTGGGAAAATTAAGTCTTCGATCATGAAGGGACGAGCATAGTAAATTCGATTACAAACAACTTGGTAGCCCAAGAGACTTTCAACTACCATATAATAATCAAGCCTCATAGATTTGACATTTTTAGGAATAACGAGTGATGAATAAATAAAAGAATGTATAGAACCAGGATAAAAAATGTAAACACACATAAGCCAAATAAGTGAAATTTACCAACAACCACATCTTGGCCATCTTGATCATGCTTCTATTTCATAGCATAAACTTTTGTCATAGCCCTTGGCCTTCTGGGTTGATTTTCTCCACTTTCTCTAGCTGCTTGGATTTTCTTTGGTCTTTCACCCCTTTTTGTTTGACGAGGAGTAGTAGAAGGCATCTGAACTAAGCATTCAGTGCGCAAGGAAGGAACCTTTTTAGGATAGTCCTTCACTTTATGATTAAAACTTCCACAGTTAAAGCACATGCCAGAAGCTCTCCTACAAACACCATAATGATTATTTCCACATTGTTCACATGTTGGGCGACCGGTCTTACCTTGACCATTATTTAGAGTTCTACCTGTAGAATAATCTGAACTACTTTGCTTGGGTTGAGGTGACCTATTAATACCACTAGACTTAGAATTATCAAACCATTCCTCTTTTGTATTGACCTCTAAAATCTGATCTAGGTTTATAGAGTATATTTTCATGTCTACTAGCTTCTTCCTTATCAAGTGTTTCCCAGGTAAGATCAGCAGAAACTAATTTACAGAAGTTCTCATATTATAAGATTGCCACATTCTTTCTGATAGAATCATTTAAGCCATCTTTAAATCTCCAACACTTACCATTCTCCTTTTTAATAATATCTTCACCATAACGAGAAAGCCCTAGAAATCTTTATTGATATTCGGTGATAGACATGGCCCACTACCTCAAACATAGAAACTCCTATTTCTTAGCATCACAGTAGGCAGGTGGAACATACTTCATATGGAACTCCTTAACAAAGTCATCCTAAGCCAAAATTAGAGGTTTTACCTTGGCATTTGGAACACTAATCCACTAATCATAAGCATCCTTTTGTAATAGTGAAACACAATACTTAAATTTTGAAACATCTGAAAACTCCAATTGCTCAAACACCCTCTCCATAAGTTCCAGCCATTGTTCAGCATTAGTGGGATCAACAAAATCTTCATATTGTACTCCACCAATTTTCCTCATTTTCATAAAGTTTATCCCACTAGGATCTTGCATCACTTCAGCCATGTGGTGGAGAATTCTTCCATCTATTGGAAAGAAGGATTCATAGCCTGAGTACTATGGCTCATCTAAGAATGTGCGATAGGTCTTACACATTGGTTTCCCATTTCAGACACTTGTAAGGGGGACGTATTAATCTGAGAGATGTTCGCCAACCCCTTCTAGTGGACGATGTTGGCAAGAAGAGTTATCTGATCTTCCCGTGTTACTTCTATAGGTCTATTAGAGGAATAGGCCATAATTTATTTCCTTCAGAAGAGAAGATCACATTTCATTAGTGACATATACATGATGCATATGCACTTTACAGGCACTAAAATAGTATTAATCATGTAAATAGATAGATAACATAGCTTGGACCTTTAAGAAAATAGACAAGTATACAAGTAATTCACATCAAAATCCTAGCATAACAAGCTTGGGCTCCGATACCAATACTTGTGGCAACCCTCGTGGGAGGATAGCAGTTCTATGTGCTCTAGGCTTTCATTAAACTTACTACCATACAAAGAATTTAACAGGTGACATATTAATCATAATTAAATAATGAATTCAAAATGTTAATGGTATAGGATTTTGTTATAAAGGTCATTTACTTGATTTCTAGTTCAAGTTTTTGGCATAAGTACCTTGCAAGTAATTTATACCACTATCTTGTGAGATATTTATATATTTCCCCTACTGTTGTAGCACACTGAAAAGTATTGCCAACTTTGAAATCCAAGAACACAAAATTTACTAGTTTCAGTTTTATACGATCATCTTAACATAACAGGTATTTTAATATAGAAACAAGCTCGCGGCTCAATTTAACTAAATAAGACAAAACTTAAGTTACAAACCATGGTTCCATAACTTACACTAGCCATTAAAATTTATAGATATATATGCAACAGGAGAATCATGTACATGTCCCAAAACTATTTCAATATATATGTTTAGATGCAAATGTTATCTTCTGCACAGCTCCCATAATTTTTCTTCAATGGCCATCCTCAAGCATCATCTTGGGTACTCCCTACGATAGAAATAACTATTGCTAAGCATGAAGCTTAGTGGTGCAAAAGGTAAAAGCTGAGAACCTTAAATCCCTCAATCTACCCTTCTTAAGTTAAAGGGTAAAACAATTGGAATACTTTAAATACACCTAGTGAACAAACATATAAATAGTATCAAGTAGGATACTTAAAGATCTAAGTATCTAGAGTTCCTGGAATAATTTTTAAAAGACATTCAAATGATAAGTTTTGTCCATTATGTAAGTTATGCCATCACATAAACATAATTAAGTATCAAGAACGACCAATGCCCTGCATCAAGAAGGGTGAAAACCCAATTATCTAGATAACCAAGAACCATATGTAGTGGCTATCTAGTTCGTGCATGTAATGGACTGCTTCCATACTTAGGTGAACCAAAAATCCACAGTCAATATGGCAATTGATCTAAACAAGAGGCATGTCAGTAGTGACAAAGTCATCACCACAAGAAGGACAAAGTCCACAAGGATGTCAAATGATCAGGAAATTCATACAAATGGGCAAACTAAGCGAATTCCTTGCAAGTCCCAAAAATATCAACACAAAAAGATAAAAAGATAAGAACATAGCTAAGAAACCAAGATAACATTTAAATATGCCAGTAGGTAACAAGAGTACAATAACAAGTCTTCACACAAACCTGAACCTTTTAGTATGCAACCCACTCTACCAAGTTCAAGTTGTGGATCAATAAGACATCCATTTCTTCAATCAATTTCCTTAAAAGTTTACAAGAGTGTGAGTACATTAATACTAATTTACATGCTCATTTAATATTAAGAACTTAAAATAGGTATAAACTCATAAGATATATACAAAAACTGAGTCCTATTTCTGCAAATCACACTCTTCTCGGCAGCTTTACTGCCTTGCAATGTATCTAGATTTTCAATTTGTAAATGGACAAACTATGCTTTCCAGTCTACATGAAAACTGTAGGTATATGAATATAGGTTGAGAACAATCAAGAATCATTTCAAACTACCCTTTGTACATATTTATAATCAAACATTAACGACACACCCATAGAAATTTCTATGTAAAATCTCTGGACAGAACTTGTCCTAAATTGCATACACTATTTTGAATCCATAACTATCAAATTAGGTCCCAGCATAAATCTAAGAGTTGTAGACACATGTAGTGGGGTTGAAAAGAACTATGAATCATTAAAAAAGTATAGCTCACACATCAAGATATGATTAAAATACTAACAATGGTACATAGAAGGCTTCTCAGACAGAAAACTAGCCAGAACTTTCACTGTGTTCGCACCTTTTATTGATACCATACAAGTTGATTTAGATTTTCACATAAACATAAAAGTTGTTGGTATGTGACATAGCATTCCAGAACACATTTATATATTTAAAACAAAGCTATATTCAATGCGATATTCGATAATTACTACACAGTATGCAAATTGGAGACAGAATTCAACCACTTACCAAAGGGGAGGGGATTTCTTAACTTTACTCCAAGGAACTGATTTATTTCATGTTTGTTTTTTCAAATATAAGGTTATGGGAGATTTAGAAGGTTTTATATGGTCTTGGAACCAACTTACTTTAGGAAAACCATATTTTGTGTTAAAAACAAGTTAAAAGAAAACTGCCCAATAAGGTGGCTGCCCTAATTTTCCCTTTTTCGCTCCTTATTTATTTTATTCACACATAAAAATTATTATTAAGGCTTGTTTAACATGTATAATTGCATAAAAGTAAATAAATTGCACTAAAATGAACCGCTCCCTTATTTCTTTCTATGATTCAAGAAAACTAATTCTGTGATGACACAAACTCAAGTCAAAAAGTTGTGAAGTAGGGGTTGATTTTATCTTGAGGGAGTATATTTTTGAAAGTGAATACATTATTTAATAATAAGGACATTACAACTCTCTTCCCCTTATGAAATTTCATCTTGAAATTTACCTTATGCTAGTCTCAAAATAAGCACAGATATTGGGTCCTCATATCTTCTTCCCTCTCCCACGTGGCTTCTTCTCTTTAATGGTTACTCAAAAGTAAATTTAGTGTGGAAGTTTTCTTGTTTATAAGTTCTTTTATTCCAAGCTTGAATATGGATAGGTTCCTTGTCATACATGTCTTAATTAATCTCAATAGATTTAACTAATAGGAAATGATAGAGGTCAGAACAATATCCTCTGAGCATTGACACGTGGAAGACATTATGGATCTTTCCAACTCAATGGTAATACCAATTTATATGCAACTAGTCCCACTATTTCAAATACCTTATAAGGTCCAAAAAATCCAGGCTAAGTTTTTTATTTTGGCCAAATATTATAATCTTCTTCAATGGAGATACTTTTAAGAATATTTTGTCACCAACTTAGTACTTGATATCACACCTTTTAAGATCAGCATATGATTTTTGCCTCTCCGAAGCAATCTTAAGACGATCCTTGATCACCTTTACTTTTTCTTCTGTTTGCTGCTCAATTTCAGAACAAGCAAGTTTTCTTTCACCAACTTCACTCCAACAAATAGGAGTTTAACATTTTCTTCCATATAAAGCTTAACAAGGAGGCATTCCAACACTTGATTGGTAGCTAATATTGTAAGAAAATACTACTAAAGCCAAATGTATATCCAAACTACCCTCTAACACCATGATGCATACTCCCAGCATATCCTCCAAAATATGTACAACTCGTTCTAACAGACCATCTGTCTGAGGATGAAATGAGGTGCTAAAATTTACCTAGGTGCCCAAGTCCTCTTGCAAGCTAGGCTAAAATCTAGATATAATCATTAGGATTCTATCAAAGAGAAAAGAGAAAGAGATTCCGTGATGCCTCACAATCTCATTAATGTATAGTTCTACCAACCTGTCAAGTTAATAATCCATCCTGATTGTTAAGAAGTTAGCACTTTTCGTTAATCTATCGATTATCACCCATATTGCATCATGGTTCTTTTGAGTGCGAGGAAGTCAAAAAACAAAGTCCATTGTTATTCTCTCCCATTTCCATTCTAGCATCGGCAAGGGTTGGAGTAGCCCAACTAGAACTTGATGTTGTACTTTTACTTGTGGACAAACCAAACATTTTGAAATGTACTTGACAATGTCTTTCTTCATACCATTCCACTAATAGTGTTCATTAAGGGTTTGATACATTTTTGTACCTCCAGGGTGCATGACATATGATGAAGTGTATTATTTTTTAAAGATTTCTCCTTTTAATGTCTGATCATTATGGACAGACAACCTATTTTTATAAGTTAAGACACTATCCTCAGTTAATCAAAAGTCATGTTTTTCTCCATCTTGAATTTTTATGGTCAGCTTCATGAGTTTCTCATATAACTTTTGTGCTTCTCTAACTTGCTCAAGCAATATCTATTTAACTTGCAATTAGGAAATAATCGATCCAGATGAATAAAGTGCAATACAAGAATTCATTGCTCTTAACTCAACAAACAAAGGCAATGGACTCAAGGACATAAAATTTGTTTGAGGAGTAGTAGTAAAAGGCTTCTGAACCAAGCATTCAGTGTGCAATGAACGAACCTGTTTAGGATAGTCCATCACTTCATGATCAAAACTACTGCAATTAAAACACGCGCCAAAAGTTCTCCTGCAAACAGGATAATAATTCCTCCTACATTATTCACACGTAGGAATACGAGTCTTGACTTCACCATTATTTGGAGTGCTACATATAGAATAATCGAATCTGCTTTGCTTGGGTTGAGGTAACCTATTAATACCACTAGCCTTAGAATTATCAAACCTTCACCTTTTGTATAGACCTTCGAATCTGATCTAGGTCTACTAGCTTCTTCCTTAGTAAATCTTTCCTAGATAGGAGCAGTGGAAACTAATTTATAGAAGTTCTTATGTTGCAATATTTCCACATTCATTCTAATAGAATAATTCAAGCATTCTTCAAATCTCCTGCACTTATCTTTCTCTTCTTTAATAATATCCTAAGCATAACGAGAACGCCTTAGGAACTTTTGTTGATATTCAGCAATAGACATGCCCACCTCAAACTTAGAAAATCCTTTATCTTAGCATCACAGTAGACAGGTGGAATATACTTCATACGAAACTATTTAAAGAAGTTATACCATGTAAGAACAAGAGGTTTTCCTCGGCATTTGGAACACTCCGCCACCAATCATAAGCATCCTGTTGTAATAGTGAAACAACATACTTAAATTTTCCAACATATGGATACTTCAATTGCTCAAACACTCTCTGCATGCATTTTAGCCATTGTTTAGCATCAGTGGGATCAATAGAGCCTTCAAATTCTACTCTACCCATTTTCCTCATTCTCGAGAAGTTTATCCTATTAGGATTATGCATCGCTTCAGCCATGTGGTGGGAGAATTCTGCCATCTGTTGAAAAAAATGATTCATAACCTGAGTACTATGGCTCATCTAAGGATGTGGGATACGTCTTACACCTTGGTTTCCCACTTTAGACCCACTAGTACAGGGGACGTATCGATCTGAGAGATGTTTGCCGACCCTTTTTAGTGGACGAGGTTGGGAATAAGAGTTATCTGATCCTTTCATGCTGCTTTTATAGGTCTATTAGAGGAAGAGGCCATAATTTAATTCATTTAAAAGAGAAGATTACATTACATTAGGGACATTTACGTGATGCATATATACATTACAGGCACTAAAATAGTATTAATCATGTAAATTAATAGATAACATAGCTTGGAACTCTTACAAAATAGACAAGTATACAAGTAATTCATATGAAAAGTCCTAGAATCATAACCTTGGGCTCTGATACAAACACTTATGGGAACCCTCACAGGAGGATGCCATTTCTATATGTTCTAGGCTTGCATAACATTCACTAACAAATGAAAAATTTAACACGTGACATATTAATCATAGTTAGATAATGAATTTAAAATAGTAAAAGATATAGGAGTTTTTTCTAAAGGTTGTTTAGTTGATTTTTGGTTCATGTTTTGGCATAAGTACTTTGCAAGTAATTTAAACTATTTTGCCAGAGATTTATATATTGCCCCTACTGTTGTAACATGCTAAAAAGTATTACCAATGTTAAAATACAAGGATATAAAATTTACTAGTTTCCATTTCATACAATCATCTTAACATAATTGATATTTCATATAGAAACAAGCTCGCCGGCTCAATTTAACAAAACTAGCCAAAACTTAAGGTTACAAACTATGGTTCTATAATTTACACTAGCATTTCAAATTTATACATACATAAGCAATAGGAGAATCATGTACATGTCCCAAAACTACTACAATATATATGTCTAGATGCAAATATGATCTTCTACACAACTCCTAAAATTTATCTTCAATAGTCATCCTCAAGCATCATCTCGGGTACTCCCTAAGATAAAAACAACTATCGCTAAGCATGAAACATAGTGGTCTAGAAGCTAAAAGTTGAGAACCTTAAATCCTTCAATTTACCCTTATTAAGTCAAAGGGAAACTCAATTTGAATACAATAAATAGATCCAGTGAGCAATTATATCAATAATATAAAGTGGGATACTTAAAGATCTAAGTATCAAGAGTTCCTGGAGCAATTTTTACAAGACATTCAAATGACAAATTTTGCCCATTATGTAAGTCATACCATCAAACCAAATATAATCAAGTATTAAGAAGGACCGAAGTGTTGTATCAAGAAGGGCGATAACCCAATTATCAAGAGAATCAAAAACCATATTAGGAGTGGCTTTGTAGTTCATGTATAAAAAAGACTACTTCCACAATTAGTACGAACCAAAAATCCACAATAAATATGGCAATTGATTCAAACAATAGGCATGCTAATAATGATAAAGTCACAGCCATAAGAACGACAAAGTCCACAAGGATATCAAGTGATCAAGCAATTTGTACAAATGGGCGAATTAAGGAAGTTCCTTGCAAGTCCCAATTAGTATGAACCAAAAATCCACAATAAGGATAAATACCAAAAAGGACTCCTATTTTTGCAAGTCACACTCTTCTCGGTAGCTTTACTACCTTGAGATGCAAGTAGATTTTGAATTTGTAAAACTATGCTTTCCAATCTACATGAAATTGTAGGTATATGAATATAGGTTGCAAACAATAAATAATCACTCCAAAATACCCTTTCTACTAGTATTTATAATCAAAACACTAACAGCACACCCCCAGGGATTTCTATGTCAGAACTCTGGACATAACTTGTCCTAACTTTCGTCCACTGTTTTAAATCCATAACTACAAAATTAGGTCCCAAGATAAACATACGAGTTGTATATACATGTATTGGGGATGTAATGAATTATGAATCATCACAAGTTAGAGCTCACACGTCAAGATATGATTAAACAACTCACAAAAGTACATAGAAGGCTTCTAAGACAGAAAACTATCCAGAACTTTCACAATGTTTTGTACCTTTTTTCTATACCATACAAGTAGACTCAGATTTGCATGTAAAAAGAAAAATTGTAGGTATGTGAATTAACATTCCAAACCATATTTACACACTAAACACAAAGCTTTATACAACACGATATTCCACAATTACTATACACTATTCAATTTAAAGACAAAATTCAACCATTTATGAAACAGTAGGGGATTTCTTAACTTTACTCCAGGAAACTAATTATTCTGTGTGCTTTTGTCATACATAAGGTTATGAGAGAGTGTATAAGGTTTTATATGATCTTGAAACTGACTTACTTTGGGGAAAATATATTTTATGTTAAAAACAAATTAAAAGAAAACTGTCCAATAAGGTTGACTTCCCTTTTTCATGCCTTATTTACTTTGTTCACACATAATAATAATTATTAAGACTTTTCTAATATTTATAATTGCATAAAAGTAAATAAGTTCCATGAAAACGAAACCCTCCCTCATTTCTTTCTATAACACAACCTCAAGTCAAAGAGTTGTGAAGTAGGGGTTGATTTTATATTGTGGGAATACATTTTTGAAAGTAAATACATTATTTAATAATAAGGCATTACAAGGATTCTATTAGACAGTAACTATGTACAATTGAAGCAAGTGAACCTAATACTTTGATATCAACTTGTCATGATCTGACCTTTCAGGTCATGATGGCGCATATTAGATCTCACCTAGAGTAAACCAACAAAAATCTATGGTACCAATCCTAGAAGCTAATAGTGTAAAGATAGTTACTAACAAATAATCAAAGCAGAAGATACATCCTACCTATATCCTGGAAGTCACCTATATAGGACTATTATAAACTCAAAATTAAAACATATATATCAATAGAGCAACATCTTACATATACAAGCAAAAACAATAAATATACAAGGATAAAGTTTGAATACAAAAGATGGCCAAATGAACAGAAAGAGACTTTAGAATATTTGAGGAGTTGATGCTCACCAAAGTCTCCTAAAGAATCTACAAGATCCTAAATCAGTAACCACAACTCATACCAGGACCTGCACTATGATTAGATGTAAAAAAGTAGGGGCATATAACGATGGTAGGTACCCTATAGGCATCATCAGACGACTAACTTAAATGTTGTAAATATGGAATGATCAAATATAATAAATGTTGTAATGCTAGCAAGCAAAACCTAGATCCTAAAGTAAGCATATCTGTGGTACCATGAAATCCCAACTAAGCAAATCTACTATTCTACGATAGTACCCATTGACAGAATCTAAAGAACAAGTGTCAACAAAGATTACGACACCAAGAATACCTAGCTGAGTAGGATCAAATAGTGTACCATGGAACCAACTGACAAAACCCAAATGGAACAACATCACAACTGTCACATGATTGAGGTATAGTGTTGTGCATGGGTGTGAGTCCCTAATTCCTATGCATATACGTGAACTAGTCCTCTATTAGCCTAGAATGTACATCTATGCACAATTAAGATGTCTATAGGTATAGTGATATAGGTACAAATAACAGATGTTACAAGATCTTAATCGGTAAGGATAGAATATCATGGGGCATTCGACAACACTAACTATCAGTATATGATATAGTATCACATGGGGTACCATAACACTAATTATCATCTAGGGTATCACAGCCCTTCCCCATAATAGCTTTTGGCCGAGCAAAATCCATAAGTTAGTTCGGCCGAATGGTTTGACAATCAAATGGGTACCACATGAAGGAAAAATCAACTAGGTACCATGCCTAGGAAAAAAATCAACTAGGTACACACCAAGGAATATTTAACTGAACCATAAACCTTAAAACAATCAACTGGGGCATGACACTTGGAGGGATTACCTAGGACTTGAACGCACATGCATGTCTATTGGAGACTTAGACAATGAGAAGAGTCACTGCACACACGCGCTTGGTCATCTGTGACCTATGTCGTAGAGATAGTTTCAAAGGACTCAAGTTATAGGAATAGTCAACTACTTAGTTGATCTCCTATGATAGGTGCCTATTAGGTAAAAATGTATGTATCTATAACAATGCAGGTCTTGAACAATGCAAATCTAGGGCAACGGTTGCTTAAGCATTGGATAAGGCCCATAGAAAGCAGGTAACTAGAAGTATTTGAAGTATCACAATGGTAACCATCCATTTGACAAGTATAACAAATGATAAGGACCACAATGTACAAGCTAGATAGCTAGTATAACAGGTCCCAAGGATAGAGTAGTAGATAATACAGTTGATAAAGATAATAATATCTCACCCAACAACAATCAGGCCAGCTTAAGCACATGCTATAGCATAAATCTTGTAAGTAGAACTACAAATTCATCATGAGGGAGCTCGGATCTGGTGTATCAACACAATCAAAATACAGAACCTCTATGTATAACAAGGAGTACAATAGGAAATCAACCTTTAGAATGTAGCATAAATTTATAAATATTAGACCATCCCAGATAAGTATATTAGTAGCCAAGTAGGCAAATGCACCAACACAAGTACTACAAGGTCATATCTAGCCAATAACAGGTCCATCAAAGCTCAAAACCATTCTAAACATAGCTATCATAATAGTTACATTTATTACAATGCCCACACTGTAATCTCAATCTCAATAAATAGATATAGGTTTTACTCATGTAACGACCTCCAGCTTACAGGCCTGTGAGTGCAGAAAGTTAGCCTAAAATAATTTGGAGCCATCTTACGAGGTCAACTTACATAGGAGGAGTTACAGCCCATAGGTCAATCCTTAAAGATAAAACTTCTGAAAAGGAAAAAGTTTACAATTGTGGGACAACCCACACACCCCTTTGATAACTCGTAGAAGGGTTTATGGACCATAGATAGGCTCGTAGATGAAAGGCCTTAACCTGAAGAAAATTTGAGTTATCATGAAGGTGATCTATATGCTACTAGTATGACCCGTAGGAGCATGCACAACCCATTAAATCCCTTCATGGTTGGGGTCTGCGAAAATAAGAAAAATTGCTAAGTTTAGAAGGACTTTACAACTCCAACCACGAGCCATAGATCAAAGGATGGCCAATAAGATGGTCTTCTTGTTTTGAGTCTAGCAAAATAAGTTTTATGGGTTTTTGAAAAAGTTAGTAGATGGACAGGACTTACAACTTGTCGTTTGGCCTACAACCTATAAACAGGCTTTCATAGGATCATTCTGACAGTTCTAATGAGGGGAAAGTTTTTCAATTACTCAATCCCTATTCCTGAACTATGTCATTTTATATGGAAAATAGGACCCTAAAAAGACTTAAAGCCCTAATACCCAATTCTTTCATTCATTCACTGAATCTCAAATTTTCTCTAAGGTAATAACTCTCTCAAGAACAAGCTAAGGAGGCTAGGGTTTAAAAGGGGTTTTCTCTTTCCTCAACAAATTAATTCTCCTAAGGATTCTAGGGTGTGTGAGTTGATTTATGGGTATCCATTCACCCATAAAGTCCTCAACTAAGTATTTTACCTTTCTTTAAGTTTCTTTAAGATATTATGCGTATTTATGGTGATTTCATGATGTTTTGTGATATATAATGATATTTAGTGATATTTTACTAAGTATATGTATTCATTTTGAGCTATGGATGATGACCCCAATGATAAGTTTTGATAAAGATGAAGTATGGGCTTTTTCGTTGGTCCTTAAAAGAGATTTTTCCTCATGATTCATGTGATTTACGATTGTTTCATCTAAAAAGCCTACCCACCTAGTTTTCAAGTAAAGTCTTTCGTGATTTAAAGTTTTGATTTGGGCACTAATGATTAGTTTAAAGTTATGATTTTGCAAATATATAAGCGTGTTGACAATTTTCCTAAAAGATGTTTAAAAAGAGGTCCAAAAGATGGAAGGACGATTCTTACTTGATGGTCCCTACATTCGAGCTGCTCTTGTGATTGCTACTTATGATTCTAAGTTATATTTTAAAGATTCTATGGGATAACATAGCATTGAGTGAATTTGACATTGATATTCATTCTGTTAGTTGAGGCATGACCCACTGAAGTTAAATCTCAAAGTCCCTAACTATGTGCCCACCATAGAAGCCCTTGTATGCTAAGCTAGTGGATCCTTGTAGGCCATTTTTGTTGTTATGATGTGTGAAAAATTGATGGAGTTCCACGTGAAAAGTGGTCTCCCCATGCTAACATAGGGGGTTATGTTGGATTCTATGTAGTTGCTCGCTTGATCTTATATGTTGTTATAGGTCTTCTCCCACAAGTTTATGATCCTATGATATGTTTCTATTATATGTGATTTCTCATGTATTGTCTTTATACTATTTTATTCCTTGAACATGTGAAAGCCTACTTATGAATCTTGCATCTTATACGTACTTATATTCCTTGTGTTATATTCCTTGTGCATGTTTAATCCTACTATAGATGATGATATTACAATTTCATACATTCATTGCATCTTATATGCTTAGTACATTGTAATGTACTAACACAATTTTTTCATGTATGATTTAATCATATAGGGACAAAAACTCCTCCACTGGCTTGTGGCTAGCACTCGACATTCAAGACTAGAACTTTATTTTTGCTGAGCCCTTAGTTTGGGCATCTACCATTTTGCTTTATACCGTGTATTTATTTTGTAGATGATGTATTTATGGACCTTTTTAGGTATTTAACATCTATGTTGCATAATTATGGAGTCCTTCTATTTGATAGAAATCAATGGTTATTGGTTTCGTCCATCAATGATACTTGGCATGTTTGTGAATGAAGTATGTTATTTATTCTTATTGCTTTTTAATGTTGCTTCATTGCTTTAAAAAAGTCCCATAGCCTCTTTCCTATATTAAATTCTGCTTTTACTAATGTATAGTCCTATGAATGCTTAAGGTGGCTTGGGTGAGGTGTCTTTGGGTATCTCATTTGCCGTGTGATGCCTATGCCACTAGGATCGGTCGTTACAAAAATGGTATCAAAGCATGAGGTATTAATATGTTCTACCAATATCCATGCATATCCCATTGATTAGAGTCTCATTCATGGTTGTGAAGCACACCACTACATTGAGTAAGAGGCTATGAGATGGTTTGGGAAAGTCTTCCCTTCATTCTTATTCATATCGTGCCTTAGAGTTGAATAAGGTTTTTTGTCATCTAGCGATAGCTTTTTTCTTGTTTTTAGATCATGTTGCTACGAAGAGCTGACCATCCACAAGGTACTCCTGAACAAGAAGTTCCTCCACTCCAACTAGATGATGGAATGTCTCATACAGTGTTCCAAGGTGCCTTTACCTTGTTGTCCTAATCATTGACCAATCAAGCTAAATGGAAGATGGTCGTTTCTCCCCAAGTGCCTACTCCAGCCTTTAGAGTGTGTGAATTCATGCGAATAAACCCTCTAGAGTTTTATGGTTCTAAAATGAAGTATGACTTGATTGATTTTATTGAATTGGTTGCATGCTTCCGATGTTTACATTGATTGTAGAAGTTGTAGGGTCAAGTTCTAATTCCATGATGACACAATTCTTGAGTGGGAGAGTAGTAACTCTTCATGTAGAGGTTGCTCCATTTCCTTAATAAAAGCTCATAAAATGATTTCCAATGGGTGCATCAATCAATTAGTAAGATTCAAAGATGTCACTTTTAAAGTTCTTTCTCTCGAGTCGATCCCCATTGTTAATGTGTTTGCCGATGCCTTTTAGATAAGTTACCTGATGTTCCTCTTGAAGGAAAGATAGGCTTTGCTATAGACCTCCTACCCAATACTCAACCTATCTCAATCCCCCATATAGAATGTCTCCTGTGGGAGTTGATGGACCTAAAAGAACAATTGAGTGATTTATTGGAGATGGGTTTTGTTAGAGCTAGTCGGTCTCCATGGGGTGCTCTGGTTTTGTTTGTAAAGAAGTAGGATGGTCCACCATGTATGTGTATTGAATAACAAAAACATAATAATGTCACCATCAAGAACAAGAATCCCCTTTCAAAAATAAGTGATTTGTTTGATCAATTGTGAGGGTGATGTGCTGCTGAAATACAACACTTTTGATGCTTAAAACTTGAAATTTTGAGTGTTCTCAAAGCGTTGTTAGTAGGTTCGACATGTTTTTATGTTAACTTTCAGGATTACAAGATTCAACTTATTTTGGACAAAAATTACAGAATTGAAATTTTTGGTGATTCACAGAGAATCCTACGGGTCTTAGTTCACTCCATGAGCCTTATAGTAGTTTCATGAGTCAAATCTAGTGAAGGAAAATGTTTCAAATATTACATCCATGATTTTTTAGATAATCCATAAATTGCTTCATGGTCCATAGGTGGCTTAATAGGTTTGTTAGAACCCGTAACTTAACTTGAACCCCAAAAGTCTTTAATTAGTTCGATTTAATAAAGTTTGGGACTGAACGCAAATTTTCTTTTAAGTTTACTCCTTAAGTATAATTTGTGGTGGGGTCAAATATATATGTAATATTTTGATTGGTCCAAGTAGCACACTTGTTGCCTATATATAAGA
>JAOTQJ010000011.1:7929243-7946334 GCA_025642045.1 Solanum sejunctum | reverse complement strand
TAAATTGACCTTGTCCCTAGCCAGTTCATCAGTTACTGTACTCGTTTCGGCAGGCCTACGACCCTCGAGCCTATTCTCAAGCAAATGCCTTCATCCTTTTGAAAAAGCCCCAAACATTTTGATCAATTAATGCCCAGAGCCATGCTAACAATTCACAAAGCCTCCTCTCTACTATAGTACCCCTGTGCAATAAAGCCTGAAATATAATAGTAGAGAAAAGAGGAAGCTGCTAGTACTGGAGTGCTTGTCGAAGGTGTCGACTCATCTCAGCTGCAGGTGTGGGCTCTATAGTTTCCTGAGTAGTGCCTATAGTAGTTGGAGATGAACCTAGAACTTGAGGATCTACTGGGAATAGCTCTAGTATAGGAGCTGTGATAGCTCTTTGTAAGGCGATTGGGTTTTTATCTGCCTTGATTAGGCTGTGGTCCATTATGCGCAAATCTTCTACATGAGAGTCCAAGTGAAGAGACACCATCAGACCCACTTTGTTGTACAATCTATGAATCAAAATGGGAAATGGAAAGGCTTACTGAGTGCGAACTGCTGCTCATTGATTTGTTCTGCCAACACTCAGCACCAATCAATTTCATACCCTGCCAAGATGCTCGCCAACAAGATGACCCTTTCTAATCTGTTCACATTATCTGTGAATGTGGGCTTGATGCATAATAGATTACCAAAACTTCACCCTAAATAAGACATAAACCTTTAGAGTATGTTTCCCATGATCTGAAAACCTATATCAGGTCAACACCTTCCTCATAATTTTGGCCTGCTATCCACCTCAATAACTCCATTTTCAATCCAGCATCATTCTGGTTAACTGCTTTCCTCATGTCTGCCATCCTGTGGTTATATTCTGCTATAGAATATGGGGCTTTGTAATTCAGCCTAAATTCCACCCTTAATATAGTCTTAGCTAAGATGTCAACTGTCTCAGCCCTGACCATGACTTCGCTCAACCATGGTGCATTGACGGTCTTCACAAGCCTCAGAAGATTATTATGCACAGTAGCATAATAAAAAGAATAGAATTCTTGAACCAAGTAGGAGCATACTTCCCCAGACTTATGATAACCAACCTAATCTATGGCGGTCAATGTCAGCTTCTAAATCTGGCACGCCTTTCAGTCATGAGTGTTTCAACTTTGCCTCCTCCTGAAATCTTTGCACTAGCCTCTAATGACCTTTAAGTTGCAGTCCCTTATCATAGATCTCTTTCATTCAAAATATATACCATCTTGTGTTTTGCAGATCAATGGAGCTGACAGTATATGGTGAATTCTCAGGTTGAGGAGGAACAGTCTCTTCTGAATGAGCCTAAGACGTCTCAAAAGAATCTGCATTAGAAGTAGAGTCATCTTCATCTGACTCGGTTTCTTTACCCTCCTCATCAGAATGGGAGAGGTTGTCCACTTCCATCAATATTCTGGTTGATTGTACTTGTGCCAAAGGTAAGTTTGCCACTGAGTTAGGGTGTAAATGTATCTCCTTAGTTGATTTCTCCTCCTTGGAGGACTCATCCCTTAGGCTATGACCTGAAAAAGAAGCAACACCCTATCTTCCTCTTAAAGACATTTTCTCAGATGAATGAATGAATTATAATAAAAATCAATAGAGTTCTTGGTGCACCCTTAAACTTTAAACACTATGAACCCCACTTATGACTTGTAAAGGATCCTACGAATCATAAGGTTGGCTCGTAGTGTGTATGCCAACTTCTAGGTACTTACTGCTTCCCTCTATGAGGCATAATGAAGAGTTGTAACATTCATTACAACTCATAAGCATGCTCGTAGATGCTTCCTCAAAGCATGATTTATCAATTTTTTAGCTTTTAGTTTGTTCCTGCACCCTATCACTTAAAATACACCAAATTTCCAATTTATACAATTGGTTTAGAGCCTCAACAATTCTCAAACACATATTAACTTAACAATCAATAATTTCAATAAGACAAAATGTCTAAAAATAGAGTCATCACACAAAAGATGCTTAACTTGCCTCCCAAGAAGCAATGGTATAGTCTCTGACTAGATACATATCCAATCTATCCAAATATAGATGAACTCTATCTGCCATAGTAGCAACTATATTAGGAGCATACCTAGCAAGGGAATTAAATTGAAGGCTGTACTCCCTCACGCTTATATTTTCTTGGTGGATGTTCAAGAACTATTCTGCATAGGCCTCTCGAATCTCTAATGGCAAGTAATGGTCCAGAAATGCCTCTTTGAACTCCTTCCAGGTAGTTGGAGGTGTATCTACACCCTTAGATTGCTTTCAAGCTTCATATGACAATAAAGCCACACCTTTCAACCTATATGTCACTAACTCAATAGCTTCTGTACCCTCATATGTATTACATCTAAAGTGCATTGAATCTGATCAATAAACTCTTGGGGATCTTTATTAAGATCTGACCCAGTAAAGGATGGAGGATCCAAATTAAGGAAATCACGTATCTTTGTGCCAACTACCCTATTCGCATAGCCTACACTTATAACCGGACCTTGCTGTCTTTGACCTTGGCTAGCAACTATATGGGTCAATAGTTGGATTGTATTTCTCAGATCCTACATGGTAGCATCAATAGGTGGTTCTGGGGGAATTTCACTACTTTCAGGTTTATCGGGAGGTAGAGGAGTTGGAGATGTCTGTGACAGAGACTCCTATTGAACCTTATTTTGTTGTCTCACCGTACTGGGTATACCAACTACCACTTCTACTCTCTTCCCTTTACCTTTGTTTTGCCTAGTTTCTGGCATACTTGCTATACAAAACAATTTAGGGGTTAGACACAATCTACCTATTACACTTAGCTCTATGGCATGATCTAAAGAATGAAAAGAAAGTAAAAACTCCTAAATACCACGTAGTCTCATGCTTATAAAGGTGGTTCACAACACATCGATAAACAAGACTCTACATATACACGGCTTTGTATACTCCCTAGGATGACATGCTTTGATACCATATCTTTCATGTCCAAAGTCCTATTCAGGTGGACTGCCCCCATTGCCAATAAGGCTAGGGAGAACCAACCCATCTTCTTATACATATTATGAGGGTTGACATGCCTTTAAGAAAATAAAAAATGATAAAAAGTTAAAAGAAAATGCATATGGCTCGGTCATTTTGGCAACGGTGTTTAAAGTACGAGATATGATCACACTTTAATTTACATAGTCTACAAAGCCTCTAGATGGGGAAAAGTATATGATAAGGTTCAGGAAAGACCCCAACTCGACTAACTGTATAATTCAAAAATATATTCTCTAGACACAAAAAAAGCTCCGAAGCAACCTGGAGTTGGGTAACAATAGTTGGATATCTTGTACTCCTACTGGGAGATCTACTAGCACCTGTACCTGCAACATAAAATGTAAGTCCCCCATAAGGTATGTCAATACGAGATAATGTACTGAATATATAAGGCAGGAAATACTATATATGAAGCAACAACTCAAATGAAACTATGCACTAGTGTAGGATAAGATACCACCCTTAGTTATGTTGTGGGATTATGAACTTTATGTTCTTTTTATTACTTTAACTTTGCTGTATAGTTTAACTTTGTTGTATAGTTTGTGCATAATAAGTAATACAAATGACCAACTAATCAGTGGTAAATCTATATCGGGATCATCCCTGGCTAGGCTTTTCGTTGAACCCCTTGGGCTACACCCCATGATAGGATCGACCTTGGCTAGGTGTTTCTTCCACCCCTCAAGTTACCACCCATCAATAAATAATGTACTTTATCTTCCAATTACCTTTGAGATGATTCTTTTGGTGGTCATAGTATTGGAGCTGTAGGACTATAGATGTAGCATGTGTCATGTAGATAATTATACAAGACAAGATGACAATGAAAAGGATTACGTTACACAAATAATGAAATATGTATGAGATGAAACAACTCGTGAACTTTATTTAGCAACAAAGAACCCGTGTAACCTCGTATCAACATATGTATACAAATTATATGGTGACTATGTATGGGTGCATATGAACATGTGAAAGAGTGGAGACATAATTAATAGTTGTGTTGGATTTGGTAAGTGCCTTTATATGCCAAGGAGGGATCTATGTTTCATGCCAAATAATATGAACTCAAGTAGCCTTACATACCTAGCTGTAAGACCTCGCTATTACCTTGAGATAACCTTTCGTTCCTCCAAATATTAATCTACAACATAGTAGGTGATAAAACTAGAATTAACAGCCAATAAATGCATCTTGACAGCATGAAAAAACAATATACTGGCAGCAAACGGATAATTATAAACCCAATCATATTCTTTCAACCTTTACACCCCTAATTGTATTTTATAATACATGTTGTAATGTACATATCATATGCAACCTATTTTTGTGACATAACAATCCTACGACAGCCCACAAGGCACAACCCATAACAATTCTACACAACATACAAATGGGCGGCATAATGTTATATCCCTTCGCTACATTTTGACGTCGACAATTACAAGCCTGTTCCAACTTCAATCAAATGGTCCCAACCATATATACACATAAAACCAATACTAAAACGGTTCAAAAATAGTCCTGAAAATGGGTAGAGGATGTGATAACATAGTCCTCAATTAATCAACCATAAGTTCCTGTTACGAGCACAATTACGATATCACACAAGAACTCAATTTCACGGACTGTAAAAATATTGCAGTAGCCTTTATACATAATTATAGAACCAATAATCTTTAATAACAGTATCCTCCATTCATAATCAATCCAACCTTAAATAAAAAATCTTCCAAATAAACAAGAAAAAATGTATAACAATCTTGGAACACGTGTTGTCCACAATTTTCAGCATATACCTAACCAACATAGTCTCTTGTTTTTCATGAAGAAACCTTACTAAACACACAACTATAATCACTTACCTTTACCTTCAAGGTATAGGGATTCTCCAAGAACCCTAAAAGTCTCTTGTCGCTGCTTCTACAGTCAAGAAAGAATTGAGAGAATACTTGGAAGACAATCTGATTTTTTTTTGTTCAAGTTGAAATGGCTTATGGGAGCTATTTTAAATCCTTTTTAAAGGGGAACTTTGGCTGAATTAGTAAGGCAGTTTTAGACTTACTTTACTAAGTTGGTGATGCATCTTATTTACCCTTTCACTTGGGCCTTATTGGGTTCAAGTCGATTGGGCCTTGGCTGCCCATTTATTCCCTTTCCTCCTTACTTAGTTTTCAGCCCATTTAGTCAAGTTGGTTGTGATGTACTTGGGACCTTTTATTATTCATCTTAGGCTATAAGTATTGTCCATTTACAATGGTAAAACATGGGCTAAAGTTACACTCTTAACATGGACTTTATCCATAATCAAAATTAGACAAATTCGACATCGGGCCTTGTCTCCCTTTAGCTAGCAAATTTAAGCTAAGCAAGTAGGTGACTCATATGCTAGCTTCCTACGTCCTACAAGAACCTCAATTCTCTCACTTTATTTAGGGTCGCAATCTACTGAGTTTGACATAAAATTTATTTACACTAGACCCTTTTCAGCGTTAGACATATATATTATGTTTCATTTGCATAGTACTACTATTATATGATGTGGGGTGTTACAGCATACTCTACGGCTAAATGATATTACCATGAAGGGATCGAAGCTCCATTTGATCATCCTACATGTGGTTAGTTTGCTACTCCCGAGATAAGCATTGGTGATCCCTTAAGTCTAAGGACGCTATCTACATTACTCTTGCTATATTGAGATTTCTTTATGTCGCACACTTGTTATTATAAGGGTGAGTAGAAAAATTGTCTTAGCCCCCGCTCCATTTTATGTTAGAGGTGTTATTAAATATTATAATGTACTTAAGTTATAATTTTGACTCTTTTATGCTTTATGAATATCAATATCCCTTAGTCCCATTTCCCTCTCTATTATGTCTCTTACTATTGTTTATTTTGTTTCTGCTACCAATGATGTGCGATTAATATGCTAAGAGGCTTGTTTGGGGTCCCTTTGGGTTCCCATTCATCATGTCATGACTAGGACCTAGGCTTGGGTCTTTAAAAACATTGTCTAAGAGCACAAGGTTGTTAATGGTCCTTGGAAATCCAACACACTGTGTCGATTAGAGTCTTAGTTATGGTTGTGAAGTGCGCCACAACTATAAATGGGAGGCAATGAGGCATTTTTGAAAATGTTTCACTTCTTCATTGTCTATAACATTCTTTAGGTAACTATAAGTCTTTTCCCCTAATGAATGCTATTGTTTCCTTCTAGATCATGCTGATTCCAAGAGGAAGATTAAGGAGACCCCGTACTCCTGAGGAGCAACCGACCCCTCTCTCTCTTCAAGCTCCTCAAGAAAGAGGGGTAGCCCAAGAAGAGTTCCAAGATGCTATCACAATGGTGGCCTGTACTATGAACAACCAAATAAACCAAGGGGTCTAATCCACATAAGCTCCCACTCTGACCTCTAAAGTGAAGGTTTCACAAGAATGAACCCACCAAAGTTCCATGGATCCAAGTTGTAAGAGGATCCCCAAGAGTTCATCGATGAGGTATGTAAAGTACTATCTATCATGGGGGGTCAATTCAGAGGACAAAGTGAAGTTAAAGGTCTACGAACTCAGAGGTGTCGCCCACTTTTAGTTCACCCAATGGAAATTGGGCAGGAGAGATGATGATGTTATTCATTAGGAGGAGTTTGAAGCCATATTCCTCAACTATTTCTTTCCTATTGAGCTAAGGAAGGCTAAAATGATTGAGTTTATGAATCTTAAGCAAGGTTCCATTAGTGTGAGGAAGTATGTCCTCAAGTTGAACAAGCTCTCAAACTATGCTACACAATTGGTTGCCGAACCTAGATCAAGGATGAACAAATTTATGTCGGGAGTGTCCGACTTGGTTTATGAGGAGTGTCATACCACCATATTAGTAGGTCATATGGGTTTGTCCCGTTGATGATGTTTACACTCAAATAAGAATGTAGTTACTATTAGCAATTATCCTAATCGAAGGTTAGAGTCGAATTTGCTAGAATTATAGGGCTTGACTACAAGAATTCACTAGTAATCTTTTCGAGTATTTATAACTAAAATCTTTGAATTGGGGGTTTGTGATTTAAGAAATAAAAATGAAATGAACACTATGCTATTATATGGCGAAACATCTAATTTTTGGGAGAACTCAGGAATTATGTTCCCCGTGGTTCGTTGACTCGATTACACCAGAGAACATGACTATAATTGGAAATTAGCATAGAAGATCGTAACTTAGGTTCTTCTAGCACTCTTGTGAAGGTGATGGTTGAATTTCACTATGGCGCTTGGTCAGCAACCATGGTGTGCCAACCAACCATTACCTATTGTCCTAGTCAATCTCCCCTTGGTCAAGTTTGGTTGATTATATGAGAACCCATCAATTCAATCCTGTCATCTACTTCCCTTTTCCTATTCATTACTACGTTTGTTGGGATATTGATAGTAGGCAGGGTTTGGTGTTGGCCACCACCAAATATTAATCAAAATAAAGGGAAGTAGTCAACATATACGAACCCCAATCATATAAATGCAATAAATCTTGGTTATCTCAAGTCAACTAACCACGGTTCTCACAACCCTAAGTTATGGGTGTTTTGCTACTCATAGCTAAGGCAAAACCAACAAAAATGCAAATACAAGACTTAATTGAGTATTTCAGTAAAAGCAATGAAGAGTGATAATACCACAAGTTGCAAGCATCAAGCTTCATAGATTGAGAATAAATACAACACAAGATTTGTAGTCTCTAAAAGTGGGTTTTACAAGAGAAAATGAAAATCTATACTAAAACCCTAAAAATAATTTAGAAAGAATATGATGTCTCAAGTCAGGAAAATCTCCTCTAAAATAAACTATAACATAAAGCATATATAGTATATACAAACTTAAACATAAAAATTACATAGAAAAAACACTGTGCAGCAGGTATGACTCAAAGGTAGGACTTCTAGGGTGACCAACTAGTCGTAATCAGGATCTCTTATCAGGCACTTGACATTTTGGACTTGACTGTTACGACCCACTGGTACAAGTCGTTACTTGACGTACAACTCGTATGCTCTTCTTGTAATCTTGGACTTTAGTTTTTTATCTAAAATCTTTGCTCTTTGTTTCTTGCTATGGGTCCACCTATATGAGTCGTAGTGAGACTTATGACTCATAGGGTGGCCTTGGAAGGATGACCTCCACTTAGTAGATTTCTAATTTTTGCTCTATATTTTTGGCTACGAGATCACCCTACAACAAGTAGCTTGGGCTACGACTCATAGGTGAGATCATATGTCCTGCACTTTAGTGAAATCTATAAGTTTTCTCCCAAAATCATGCTAACCTACCTTTTTTGCAATAACAACACAAAAACACATAAAGACCATAAAAATTCGCATTAAGAACTCACAAAATTCTTTGTTTTAGGCATCAAATGTATTGTATTTTGACAACACATCAACACCCTCAACTTAGAGCTATTGTTTGTCCTCAAGAAATAACTCAATCTAAGCATACAATGAGAGATACATTGTAGCTATACCCATTGCATATAAATTATTTACTCTAATTCAAGTACCTAACTTTTATTTAAAAACAAATTGCAAAGCGAATAAACAAAACAAAAGCACAATGATATATCTAGTAAGCCAACTATGATAAACTAAGGAGCATCAACCATCCGCAATCATTGGGTTAGTCATATGCTAATCAACTAGTGCAAATGCCCTCATAGAAAAGAAATCTTTTTTTACTCACTCAAAAAGCATTTAGAATTCGCAGACTAATCAAGCATTCTCACTCTCACAAATGAAATTCATACAAAATGACTAACATCATAGGTTTTCCTCTATACTCAACTTCTAGATTGGTGACAAAGTGGATTTGAATCACATTAGGACTTAATAGCTTGAACATAGGCTCATAGGGCTTTGATATGGCATTTTAGGCAAGTAGTGACTAAAAGTTATCCTTGAACCATGTCTACCCACACTTTTACCTTCATGACCAAACAATTTTCACTAAAACACCCTTATTCTATTACTTAAACCTTTTCCCAAGTGCTTTCATTCTCTTTTTCAGCTGTGGCTTATTTTTGGACTCATTTTTGCTATTTCCTTCAATTCAAGGAACTTTTATTTTCATTTTCCTCCCCAGGCTTATGGTTTTCTCATTTATTTCTTCCTTACCCAACTAACCATCTTATTTTTATTACTTTAATACAATAAAGGCCACCCTCGACTTAGGCTTTTAGCCTGAGGTGAAGTACACAATATCTATTCACCAAACCAGGGCCACTATTTATAGCCGCCCCTCAACTTAGGCTTTCAGCTTTAATCAAGGTTCACATATTACAGGATAGACCAGGGCTAATATCTAGGTATTTCATAAACGAATGCTAATCTATCTAAGTATCAAGAAAAAATGAGTGCATGAGAGTTAAATGACCCCAAAAAGCGCCCGAAAACATGCCTTGAAATGCTCAGAATATTAAATTCCATATATCCCAAAATCCATGCACGATATCAAAAATCTGAATTTATATTCTTGATCTGAGGGTCAAAATTAGAGGAGGGAGGGTCTAACCCCGATTTAAGAGTGAAAGATTAGCAGTTATAATTTTTCAAAAGGTGAATTCCAGTGAGGAATCTGCATTGCTTCCACGACGTGCCTCTGTGTAAAAGGTGCCTATTTTTTTTGTTCGGTCTGTGACTTCTAAGTCTTGGGCCTAAGTGCTCCCAAATATGTTTATATCTATACTTAGCCATATTTTAGCCTCATATCATCCTAAACATTCCCCTATACTCACTCAAACACTTGGCCATATTTTCACTCCCAAATTCAAGTATAAAACCCTTATCCGGAACGAAGATTTTCCTTTAGGGTTCTTCTTCAAGCTTCAAGTCTCCATCTCCAATATTCACCAAGTTCATCTCCAAGCTAAGGTATGTGGGTTTTTTTCATGGGTTCCTTTCACTTATAATACCCCAACCTCCTTTAACTCAAATTGCATGGTTTAAAGTTGATTTACAAATTGGTCTTACTTATTATGAAATTTTTTGAACACTATGTTAAAGCTAGTGAAATTATTACTATTTTACTATATTTTGAGTTGTAGTAAGATTTGAGGAGAGTTTTTGATATGTGTTGCTTGAGGGTGTTGCAAGGTGTTGATTGATTATTTTACAATGGATTTTCTTGCATGATTTCATCTCTATAATTCATGGTTTTATACTAGCATTACATACCTTTTAAATGTGTGATAAAATATTCTGATGTGGTTTCTTGAGGATTTGAAGGTCCAAAGCATGAGATATGATATGATTGACTATATGATGATGAAATGGGCTTATGTATATGATATACTCTATATAAAGTACTGCATTATACCATGCCCGATTTGAGGGGCCTAAGAGCTCGGATAGCCAAGATGGGGGCTTGTACTCATCAACCGAGGTGGTAGGTTTTACTTATCAACAAAGGTGGGGGGGTGGGTTTACTCATCAAACAAGGTAGGGGTTTGTACTCATCAACCATGTGACGGGTGTGTACTTTGCCATCATAGTGAGAAGGTAAAATTATTATCAACCATATGAGGGGTTTATATCACACCATTGGGATGATCGGCTGAAACTATCATCAACCAACCAAGGGGTTTGTTTTGGAAATCAAGCGTGGTCTCTTCCACACATATGATACCTATATAAGCATGAACTTCTTAAGAATGTTTTGCTTATTTATCAAACATGTCATTTTGTTACATTATGCCTATTGCCTATTGTTACGTATTTTGACTGTGATGCCTAATTCTTGATGCATTCAATCTGACATACTTAGTACATTCAAATATACTAATGCATACTCTTGCCTACATGATATCACCATGTAGGAACTGGTGCCTAAGTTGAACATCCTCCTCCTTCTCCACATGGCTTGTTCGATAATACTCAACCTAGTTAGTGAGTCTCCTACTTTAGGGACCTTAGTTTATGCTGTTCATATTATATATTTAGACATTATTCTTTATGTTATATTTTGACTATGAAAGTGAGATTGGTTGTTTTATCTTGGGCAACACTCTTATCTATGTATTAGAGGTGTTTGTTCGACAAATTATGTATCTATGATATGAGCCTTGAACCTTTGTCTCTTGATTATAATGTTATGCAAGCTTTCCCCTAGTCTCTTGATTAAATTGTTTGGGGTTACTTCAATTTTTACATTCACCGTGTCACATCTAAGCCCTAGGCTTAGGTCATGACAAACTTTGTATCAGAGCAATAGGTTGATAGATCCTCGTAGTCTAACATATTGAATCGATTAGAGTCTTATTCATGGTTGTGATGCGCTCCATGAATATGAGTAAGGGTCTATGAGACATTTTAGGAAATGCTTCCCTTCTTCATGTTCTAAGTCATGCTATGGAGTTATGGTAAGCTTTTCCCCCTGTCGAATGTTCTTTGCTATGCTACATCATGCAAAACACTTGAGGAAGAAGGGTCCAAACTCCCAAGGAGCAACCTACCAATGGTGAGCTCTGGGATCCTCTCACTATGGTTGCCCAAGTTGTGTCCAACCAGGTAAATCAAGGGCCTAAGGCCCTCATGCTACTACCCTAGGAGCTATGGTTAGAGACCTTTTAAGGATGAATCCTCTAGTGTTCTATTGGTTAAAGGTAGATGAAGATCCACAAGAGTTCATTGATGAGGTCTACAAGTTCTTGAATATGATGGGCGCTAGGTCAAATAAAAAGGCGGAGTTGGCGGTGTACCAACACAAAGGGGTAGACTAAATATGGTATGATTAATGTAAGGGTGAGAAGTGAATTGGCAATGCCCTGCTTTTGGAGGTGCTCAAATTGGCTTTTCTTAATCGATTTTCCCTCTTTAGCTTAGGGAAGCGAAGTTTGTGGAGTTTATAACTTGAAATAAGGTGCTATGAGTGTGAGAGAGTATGGCTTCATGTTTAACCAACTTTTCAACTATGCTCCTCATTTCGTGGCCAATCCTAGATCTTGTATGAATAAGTTCGTGATAGGGGGTCTATGACCTGCTAAGTGAAGAATGCCGATCTCACATGCTAATTAGTGACATGAACTTGTCTTTGTTGATTACCTATGCTGAGAAAATGGAGGAGAAGAAATTGAGGACGAGAAGGGGGCATGAGGTCAAGCGGGACCGATTTGATGGTAAATTCCAAAAGGGTGTTAGAGTTCATCAAGGCCAAGGGTCTTCTCATGCTACTAATAGGAGATTTGCCAATGACTTTCCCAGGCCTCAAGGTATTGGTGGGGTGTCTCCTATTGATGTGTGCCCAAAATATAGAAGAAGTCATGGAGGACTATGTTTAAAAGGTTCTAATGCATGATTTGAATGTGGAAAACTTGGTCACAAGAAGAAGGATTTTCTAAGAAACAATGAAAAGGGGTTGGTGTGGTTCGTGATATTGTTACTGGTATGTTGAAAATCTTTGACTTTGATGTATATGCTTTGATTGATCCAAGTACCACTCTTTCCTTTGTGACCCCTTTTATTGCTAAAAAGTTCCATGGTGACCCTGACTTATTGTATGAGTCATATAATGTGTCAACTCCTATTGGTGCCTATATTATTGCTAGGAAAGTTTATAGAAGTTTTCCTATTTGCATTTTGCATAAGTTTGTGCCTTGTGATCTTGTTGAATTACACATGGTAGATTTTGATGTCAATCTTGGGATAGATTGGTTGCATGCCTACTATGCTTCTATTGATTGTACAACCCATAGGGTCAAGCTTTAATTCCCTAATCAACCCATACTTGACTTGGAAATTCAAGATGTGGTGGTCAAGGGTAGATTCATTTCATACATTAGAGCCCATAAGTTGATTTGTAAGGGGTGTCTTTATCATCTTGTGAGGGCTAGAGATATGGAGTCTAAAATCACTTCCATAGAGTTGGTTCTAGTTCTAAATGGTTTTCTTGATGTCTTTCCAAATGACCTTTCCAATGTTCTTCCTGAAAGGGAAAATAGAGTTTTGTATAGACCTCCTACCCAATACTCAATCTATCTAAATTCCCCCTTATCGTATGGCCCCGATGAAGTTGAAGGAGTTAAAGGAGCAACTAAAAGATTTGATCGAGAAGGGATTTATTAAACCTAGTCAATCACCTTAGGGTGCCCCGGTGTTGTTTGTGAAAAATAAGAATGGGTCACTTAGAATGTCCATTGAGTACTGGCAACTCAATATGGTCACCATCAAGAATAGATATCCTCTTCGAAGGATTGAGGACTAGTTTCACCAATTGCAAGAGGCTAGCTTCTTCTCTAAAATTAATCTTCAATTTGGGTAACATCAAGTGAGGGTGATGGAGTGTGATATTTCCAAGACAACTTTCTAGACTAGATATGGGCATTATGAGTTTGTTATGTTGTCATTTGGTTTGTCCAATGCACCGGCCATCTTCATGGACCTAATGAATAGGTTCTTCAAACCCTACCTTGATTCCTTTGTTGTGGTCTTCATTAATGATATTTAGATCTATTCGCATAGTAGGGAGGAGCATATGGGGCATTTGAGGGTTGTATTGCAAATATTGAGAGAGGCGAAATTGTATGCCAAATATGACAAGTGTGAATTTTGGTTGAAGGATATTGCATCATGGGTCATTTGATGCTGGGGGATGGTATAAAATTGGATCGTAAGAAAATCAATGTGATTAGATATCATGCTATACCATTTACCCAGTCAGATATTAGGAATTTCTTGAACTTAGTGTGTTATTATAAAAGATTTGTGAATAGGTTCTCCTTCATTGCTTCCCTTATGGCAAAATTGACTTAAAAGAAGGTTAAGTTTTTTTGGACCGATGAGTGTGAGAGGAACTTCCAAACATTGAAAGACAAGTTTGTGTCTACTCCTATATTATCACTACCAGATGGGCTTGAGGGATTTGTGGTGTATTGTGATACTTCCCGGGATGGTTTGTGTTCTGTGTTGATACAAAATCGTAAGGTCATAGCTTATGATTCTAGACAACTCAAGGTACATGAAAGGAACTACCCTACCCATGATCTAAAGTTAGCCTCCATTATGTTTGCATTAAAGATCTGGCATCACTACTTGTATATGGTGTATGTGGATATGTTCACCAATCATAAAAGCCTCTAATATGTCATCACTCAAAAAGATTTCAACTTAAGCCAAAGGAAATGGTTAGAACTTCTTAAAGACTATGATATAAGTGTGCACTTTCATCTGGGTAAGACAAATGTTGTGACGGATGCCTTGAGTAGGGTGTCTATGGGTAGCCTAGCCCATGTTGATGGTGGTGATGAGTAGATGGCTAGATAGGTGCATCAATTGGATAGATTGGGGGTTAGGTTGGAAGAGGTTGGTGATGATGGTGTTATTGTTGTCGATGGGTCTAAGTCTTCATTGGTTGATGAGGTGATAGCAAAATAAGATCTTAACTCCTCCTTGCTTGAATTAAAGGCCTTGGTGAAAGAGGGCAAAATAGAGGTTTTCTCCCAAGGGGAGATGGGGACCTTATGTACCAAGGTAGAATATGTGTTCCTTGTGTTGATGGTTTAAGGGAGAAGATCCTTGATAAGGCCCATAATTCTTCTTATTCTATCCAGCCCAGTTCCATCAAAATATATAGAGACTTGAGGGACGTGTATTGGTAGGAGGCATGAAGAGGGGCATTGCCAAATTCATTTCAGGTTACCATAGTTGTCAATAAGTCAAAGACAAATATCAAAGGCCATTTGGCCTAACCCAATACATAGCGATTCCCACTTGGAAGTGGGAGGTGATTAATATTGATTTTATGGTTAAGTTGTCCAAGACTAGAAAGGCTTTTGATTACATTTGTGAGGTGGTTGATAGGATGAAGAAATCAACTCACTTTATACTGGTTAAGACCACATATGGTGTTGAAGAGTATGAAAGGTTGTACATCCATGAGTTAGTGAGGTTACATGGGGTTCATTTGTCCATCATATCGAATTGTGGTTCATAATTCACTTCATACTTTTGGAAGTCTTTTCAAAGTGGTTTTGGTACAAAAGTTCACCTTAGTACAACCATTCACCCCCAAATAGATAGCCAAGCTGAAAGAACCATTCAAGCCCTTGAAGATATGCTTAGGGAATGTGTATTGGAGTTGAGGGGTAGTTGCAATGACCATCTTCCTTTGATTGAGTTTGCCTACAACAATAGCTATCACCATAGCATCGGTATGGCTCTTTTTGAGTCTCTTTATGGGAGATGTTGTAGATCATCAATTGGTTGTTTTCAGGTTGCAGAGGTGGCTTTATTGGGACCAAATCTAGTTTGGAGGCTCTTGAGAAGGTTAGGATGATTAGAGAAAGGTTAAAGATGGACAAAAGTTGTCAAAAATCCTATGCCTATATGAGAAAAAGAGAACTTGAATTCAAAGTGGGTGATTGGGATTATTTGAAAGTTTCTCCAATGAAAGGTGCTATCCATTTTGGTAAAAAGGATAAGTTGAGTAAAAGATATGTTGGTCCTTATGAGGTCTTTAGGAGGGTTGGAAAGGTAGCTTATGAATAGAAGTTTCCTAGTGAAATAAATTTTGTTCATCCAGTGTTTCATGTTTCTATGTTGAGAGAATGTGTTAGTGATCCTAATGCTATTATGCCTCTTGATCTTATGGGTGATGAGGATAACTTGACTTTTGAGGAGAGTCCATTGCAGAGCTTGGATAGGCAAGAGAAGAGATTGAGGAACAAAGCGGTGGTATCCGTTAAGGTCCTTTGGAGGAACCAACGAGTCGAAAGTGCTACATGGGAGGCTGAAGCAAACATGCAAAAGTGGTATCCTTATGTTTTCCACTCCAATCAAGCCTAAGGTACTAATCCTATGTCCCCTATGTTATGTCAAGTCTTATATTTCAGCTCCTATGTCATTCATATGCATTCATGTTTAAGTAGGTCAACTTGTGATGATTTTACACTTATATTGAGTTTTCGAAAATGGTGTTTTAAATGTAATATTTAATTCTTGTTGGGGCTGATTTGTTTATGATCAAACTTGTCTTATACGTCTCTTTTACTTTTAGGGGCAAATGTTCCCAAGGGGGAGATATTAAATGACCCCAAAAAGTGCCAAAAAATGTGCCTCAGAATGCCCAAAATTTTAAATTTCATTTATCTCAATAACCATTCACGATATCAAACTCCTACTTCATATTCTTGTTCATAGGGTCAAAATTAGGGGAAGAAGGGTTTATCCTTGATTTAAGAGCGAAAGATTAATAATTATAATTTTTCAAAGTGCAAATTCCAGAGAGAATTCGCATCGCTACTGCAATGCTCCTCTGTGTAAAAGATGCTTGTTTTATTTTGTTCAGTCTGAGACTTCTATGTCTTGGGCCTAAGTGTTCCCAAACATGTTTTTAGCTATACTTAGCTATATTTCCCCCTCATATCATCCTAAACATTCGCCAATACTCACTCAAACACATAAGCCATATTTTCACTCCCAAATTCATGTCTCAAACCCTCACTCGAAACTAAGGTTTTCCTTCAAGGTTCTTCTTCAAGATTTAAGTCTCCATTTTCAATCTTCAACAAGTTCATCTCTAAGCTATGGTATTTGGGTTTCTTTCATGGGTTCCATTCACCCATGACACCTAAGCCTTCGTTTACTCAAATTGCATGATTTAAAGTTGATTTACAAATAGGTCTTGCTTATTATGAAATTTACTACACACTATATGAAATTGTGACAGTTTTGCTATAAATCTTTGATCTGTTATACTACTTGAGGAGGGGTCTTGACGTGTATTCGTTGAGGGCATTGCAAAGTGTTGATTGATAGTTTTATAATAGATTTTCTTATATGATTTCATGTCTATATTTCATGGTGTTATACTAGCATTACACACCCTCTTAGTGTTTGATAAAATGTTTGGATGTGGTTTCTTGAGGAGTTCAAGGTCTAAAGCATGAGATATGAAATGATTGACTCTATGATGATCAAATGAGATTACGTATATGACATACTTATATAAAGTGTTGCATCAGACCATGCCCGATCCGGGAGGACTAAGATTCCAGATAACCGAGGT
>JAOTQJ010000011.1:7903266-7929143 GCA_025642045.1 Solanum sejunctum | reverse complement strand
TATATGACATACTTATATAAAGTGTTGCATCAGACCATGCCCGATCCGGGAGGACTAAGATTCCAGATAACCGAGGTGGGGGTTTGTACTCATTACCCGAGGTAGGGGTTTGTACTCATTAACGGAGGTGGTGGTTTGTACTCATTAACCATGTGAGGGGTTTGTACTTTTCCACTATAGAAATAAGGTAAAATTACTGTCAACCATGTGAGGGGTTCGTACAATACCTCTGGGATGATGAGGTGAAACCATCATCAATCAACCAAGGGGTTTGTACTTTGAAAATCTAGCTTGGTCTCTTCTAGACATATGATATCCTATATGGGCATGAGCTACTTAATTCTACTTATGCATTGATGTTTTATATCATATTATTATATTATGCCTATTGCCTTTTTTATGCATTTTGACTATGAGGCCTAATTCCCGTTGCATTGCATCCTACATACTTAGTACATTAAAATGTACTAATGCATACTTTTGCCTACATGATATCACCATGTAGGAACCGATGCCTAAGTTGATCCTCCTCCTCTACATGGTCGATACTACTCAAGCTAGTTAGTGAGTTCTCCACTTCAGCGACCTTAGTCTATGTTGTTCAAATTATGTATTGAGAAATTCTTCTATATGTTTTATTTTGACTATAAGGGTGAGCCTGGTTGTTTTGCCATGGCCCCCGCTCTTATCTATGTGTTAGAGGTGTTTGTTGGACATGTTATGTATCTATGATATGAGCCTTGACCCTTTGTCTCTTGATTGTGATGTTATGCAAGCTTACCCCTAGTCACTTTGCCCATATTCTTGCTCTTTATGTGTTTTATATGCTTCCAATATCAATGATGTGTGATAGGTTAAGAGGCTTGATTGGGGTTATTTTGGGTTCCCCATCTGCATGTCACGTCTAGGCCCTAGGCTTGGGTCATGACAAAAAGGCTCAAACATGGGGGACAAAGGGGTCACTAACACATTTGGTAGGCCATTAAGGCAAAAGTGGGCTCACTAGAATATCAAAGGCCTAAGGTCCCTTCCAAATCAACACCACCACCAAACCAATCATAGAGTAATAAGGCAAATTTTGAATCCATACATGATACATGAATGCTGCAAAATAAAGTCAAAACACACATGATATTGCACACATAATCAAGTATAGACTCATAGGTCATGTTTAAGCCTCAACTTACCTTTTCATTATCAAAACAAACATCACCAGATAATCAATATGCATGATTGCATCAATAACCAACAATCTCAAAATTTTGAGGGTACCAAATTTTTATAAAAATTTCAAAAGCATTTTAAAACTCTATGTGTATCTATATATATATATATATATATATATATATATGTAAATGCCAAAAGATCACTCTTCTATGTATTTACAAATTACCTACACTACCTAGAGACGTCGGTTCAAGAGAAAATTAAAACATCTATAAGAAAAAAGAAACACGACAAGAAAACCTTGGATCAAAAATTGAGAAAGTTATGTACTCGAGGCTACTCTCACCTTAATCCATAACTTCCTACACCCCACCAAAAGAGAATACTTTGTCCTCAAAGTAAAGACAAAGATTAAAACAAAATATCAAAAACATATGTATATACATTAATAACTAACATTTCAAAACTAAGCATCCAAAACAAAAGTAAGAACAACACTCAACACAAAATATTTAAACATAACAAAAATCAACATTGTATAACAAAAAGAACAAAGCATCCATGAGTTAAAAGTAAGGGATAGGGTCACAAAATCACATATCAAGGTGCTCACGTATCGGCATTTGTCTGGTCTGTAGTGTCTTGGGCCACGGCCTCCTCATTAGTAGTCTAGGCTGCAGCTGCAAGTGAGCTACCTTCTCCGTGGGTCGTCTGCTATGGCTGGTCTCTCTATATAGTCACCATAAGTGGCGACTCTAGTAGCACCTCCTCTGGCATCGACTCCTCCTTTAGTGCTGCTAGGTCATCAAGTCTAGGCCTCTTCTAGCTCATCTCTTAGTAATCTGTCTTGAGGGGACTCTTCTAATAGGCATGTAGGTGGTCAAATAACTAGTCAAAAACCTCATCACCTGCTAGTGCCACCTCCAAGACTGCAATAGGGGTTGATAACATCTACAATATGTCAGCCTGAAACTTGGCTAACTCCTCTATCATTGCACTTGTGTCTGTAGGCTAACCACCCTCAAGCCTCCTCTGGAGTCTTGCCTCGAATGCACCTACACGGGCATCCACCTCTCTAACCCTTTGATCGATTAAATCATGGGAAAATGCCTTTACCCTCTCCATTGAGTCCCGAATAGTCTGACTGATTTATAGTCTAACCTGAGCGCTAAAGCTTGTAGCCTGAGCTCTACAATAGGTACGCACTATACCAATGCCTAAAAAGCAACAACAGAGGTAAGAGAATCAACCTGCATAGTGGATTATGCTGGTGCGAGAGTATTGGAAGACACTGTCGACTCAATCTCAGCAACTGGAAAGGCTCTGTAGTAGATGGAGTTATACCATTGGTGGCTGGAGTCAGAGGCTCAACAAGGAATGGATATGGGATGGCTAGAGAAGCTGCTAGCGGTAGGGCCACCGGGTTGTCATCAGCCTTGATTAGGCTGGGATCCATGATGCATGCGGCCTCTGTGTGCTGATCCAAAATGGAGAAAAACATGTTCCCCAGCTGCATTGCATAATCTATGTATCAAGATTGGAAAAGGCAATGCAGTCTGGGTATAGATTGCTGACTCGTGAATTTGATCCACCATAACACGATCCCTGTCAATCACATAGTAAGGCATAATGCTAGCTAATAGCATAGCTCTCTCCAATGTGATCACATTATCTATAAATATGGGTCTAATTCGCCAATGGATAATGGACAACCAAAAATATTATTTTCTTGGAAGGAGGGGTGGGACATCATAATAGGATTGGTATGTTTAGTGATGTGCGCAGGCTAAGTACCAATCTCACAAATCTGACCTGCTATCCACCTGAGAAGCTCTACTTTCAACCCAACATCCTTCTCATCCACCACCTTCCTCATCTTTACAACCCAGTTATCATATTTAGCAGTAGCACAAGGTGCTCTGTAGTTTGGACCAAACTATACTCTTCTTGTAGTCTCTTCTGAAATGTTAATAGTCTCACCCCAAACTAAAACATCACACAACCATGTCTGTTCAATTGCCTCTTATTTCTGGGAAGGTCCTTGCAGATAGTAGCATAGTAGGAAGCATAGAACTCCCAGACTTAATATGAAGCATACTTTGCCAAATTTTGTGAAAACCACCCTAACCCATGGTGATTAATCTAAGCCTTCAAGTTCGGTAAACTGCTCAGCCTTGAGACCTTGAGCCTTGACTCCTCATGAAATTGTTAGATCAACTTCCCTTCACCTTTTAGTTCTATCACGTGATCATAAATCTCCTTCATGCCTGATATACACCATCTCGTGTTTTTTGGATCTGTGGATATGAAGTATACGTAGGATCAGCCAGCTGTTGGGGCAGTCTCCTGAGGTTGGTCTTGTGATGCTTCAGTAGATTCTATCTCAGAAAGTGAGAGACTATCCTGATCTTTCTTCATTATCCTTCTTTTCAGACTGGCAGGGACTAGTGACTTCGATTGGTATTAGGGCGACGTGGATTGCGTCTGAGGCGAGGCATCTAACCAGATTTGTCATCACCCAATGGGTCATCCCTCAATCATCATCCCAAAAGTTCAGCAGCTTCTTTTCTAACCTTAAGCCATATAACCTGAAAAGTTGACCCTAAACATATATCATGTGCACCGTAGTTTTTGAAACAGATAGGAACTACAAAGACAAATTAACAAGAGTAACCTAAACAATAAAAGAAAACATAAACACAGTGCACTAAATCTGCTGTAAATTTGTGGTATGAGGCACACGTATGACCCATAGGGTGTCCTACGAGTCGTACAATAGCCTCACAGTACTAAGGTGCCTAAAAAATGACATTCTGATCATAGAAACAATCCTTAAGTATGACTCATAAAATGACCTACGAGTCGTAGTCTTGGATCATAGTGGGAAATAGAATACAAAATAAATTATGGAAGGTCCTATGAGTCCCATACTATGAGTCATAGCATACACTATAAGTCATAGATGGGTCTTGTATGGTAAGTGTTAAGGAATCACAGATGACTATTGTCTCCTACGAGGAGCCACTATGACTCGTAGGGCATCTTATGAGTCAAAGAAAGACCTCATAGCAGAGAACAACATGCACCTATAGTGCCTGTAACCTTCCCACAAGAGTCAAAACCCCATCAACTAACAAAAATAAATAGATCGAAGCAATATGTCATCACAGACACACAATCAAAGCGAAAATAAAGCAAAGTCGACTCAATCAACAATCATCCTATAATCAAACAACAACCCCCAATTACTTTCATGATATATCGAAGATTAATTAGTCTCTAAACATATAGAAAATTGGAATTCATACTTGGGCACTATGATCCTTACTTACAACTCGTTGAGATCCCTACGAATCTTAAGGTTGGCTCATAGTGTGTGTTCCAACTTTCAATGCTCATTATTTCCAGCTACGAGGCATTACTATGAGTCATAATGGTGACTATGACTCACAGGTATGCTTATAGAGGCTGCTCCAAGTGCCATTTTATCTAACTCTTCAGCTTTTGGTCAGTTCTTTCAAATTGCACTAAACGATACACCAATGCATGGAAAAATACAACTAATCTAATGTCTCAACATATCAAAACAAGCATTGAACTACTACCTACCAATTCAAAAAAATGATATAAACCTAAAATAGTCCTGAAATACAAGAAATACTTGGGTTTCCTCTGAAGAAGCACCTTGTTTAATGTCATGGCTCAACTTTGTCATCATGAGTACCCAAAATTTCTCATGGGTTGATGATGTCTCTTCTTTGCTTCTCTGCCTTTTCTCGAATCTCTTTGCACAGGTTCTAATCATGTTGCAAGTGGTTCAATCCTATCATCAAGTCTCTGTATTGCTATTGTTTGTTGATCTACCTTGTAGTTCACTTTTATGATATCAAACTTTATCTCTTGCACAACCTCTTCTTGGTCATTAGTCCTTATGAGCACCTACTCAAGCATACGCTCAATCCTAGTTAGTTTAATGGTGAAACCTTATTTGTGTGGTAACCTAAGCCAATTTGGCACATTCTCCCTTTTGGAAGGGCTAGGGGTTCCCTTAGATGCACCGGTGGCCGGTACTATTTATTCTTGATGTGGTTGGTAGACTTGATCAATGGCAGATAACTTTTCTATGTATTCAACAATTTTTTTGGATTTTTGCCTCAAGAATGCCCAATAGTACCCTCTAAACAATGCATCAGTATGCCATTGTTGCTCGAAGGTTAGTACTCGGTAGAAGCTTGCTACCAATAAATTATTAAAGAGGTTGTGATCCTACTTCGGACCCAAACACTTTTTATATCATGCCCAAGCTACTCCCAATGACTCTCTTAGCACCCGCTTAAAAGTGCAAACATGGTCCTACTAATTGCTTGTTGGGCCCTCTATAGAAATTCATAAGGAAAACCTTCTGCACTTCCCCCCAACTAGTGCAAACATCTGATGGAAGTGTTGACCATTAATCTGCATCCTCGCACCTGAGAGTCATAGGAATGTTTTGAAGGCCATGGCATCCCAAGTAGGATGTCTCATCCCAAGATCCTCCCTCGGTGTTTGGGTAAACTGAAAAAGGTGGGTTTAGGAATCATAAGATTATTGCCCGTAGAATAGAAACGTCTCTACAAGGTTTCCAACAAATCACTTGTAATTTAGAGGTTTTGTTCGGTCATTGTGCAAATCAACCTACTAGATAAAATCAACCAACAAAAGCAAAGATAAAAATAAAATACAAGAGAGTTTAGAAATTAACACTTGAACTAACTAATAGTGAAATCTAGTCAAAACCTAGCCAGCCATGCACCATAGTTTTTTATGATGTTCATGCTTCAATAAGAAAGCAGCCGCTATCAGCTATTAACCTAACCGAAAGTTAGGGTTGAACCTACAGTAATTATAGGGCTTGACTATAAGAATTCACTATCAATAATTTCAAGTATTTAAAACTAAAATCTCTAAATGGCGGGGGTTTGTGATTTAAGAAAAAAAAGGAAAATGAACACTATGTTATTATGCGGAGGAACACTCAAGTTTAGGGACAGCTAGAGAATTGTGTTTCCTATGGTTCGTTAACTCAATTACCCTAGACAATATAACTATATTTGGAAATTTGCATCCAGGATGATAACTTAGATTCTTCCAGCCCACTTGTGAAGGTGAAAATCGAATTTCACCATGGCGCTTGGTAGGTAACCATGGTGTGCCAACTACCCATTACCTAGTGTCCCAGTCAACCTTTCCTTGGTCAGGTTTGGTTGATTATATGAGAACACATCAATTAAATCCGTACATCTACTTCCATTTTCAAATTCGTCACTACCTTGGTCGGGATCATGATAGTAGGCAGGTTTTAGTGTTGGCCACCACTAAAAATTAATTAAATGAAGGAAAATAGACAATATATGCAAAACCCCAATCATAGAAATGCAATAAATCTTGGTCATCTTAAGTCAACTATCCATGGTTCCCATAACCCCAAGTTGTGGGTGTTTAGCTACTCATGGCTAAGGCATAACCAACAAAAATGCAAATATTAGACATAATTGAGAATTTTACCTAAAACAATGAAGTGTGACAATACCACAATTTGCAAACCTCAAGCTTGATAGACTGAGAATGAATACAATGTAAGATTTGTAATTCCCAAAAGTGGGTTTTCCAAGAGAAAATAAAAATATACACTAAAACCCCAAAAATAATCTAGAGAGAATACAAAGTCTCAAGTCTGGAAATCTCCTCTAAAATAAACCCTAAGATAAAGTATATATAGTATTTACAAACTTAACCCTAAAAATTACATAAAAGAGATAGTTGGCAGGAAGTACATTTCACAAGTACGACTCGTAGAGTGGCCTACGAGTTGTAATTGAGGTCTCGTATCAGGCACTTGGCATTTTGGACTTGAGTGTTATGACCAAATGGTATGATTCATTGCTCAAGTTGAGACTCGTATGCTCTTCTAGAAGCTTAGGCCTTTAGTTTTTGGTCAAAAATCTTGGCTCTCTATTTGTTTCTATGAGTCCACCTATATGAGTCGTATTAAGACCTATAACTCATAGGGTGGCCTCATAAGGTCGACCTTCACTTAGCAAATTTTTTATTCTTCCTCCCTATTTCTTACTACAAGATCACCCTACGAATTGTAGCTTAGGCTATGACTTGTCGCTTAGCTTGTATGTCCTGCACTTCAGCAAAATTTGCAATTTTTCTTCCAAAATCATACAAACCTACCTTTTTTGAAATAACAACACAAAAAGACATAAAAATCATAAAAATCTTCATTAACAACTCATAAAATCCCTTATTTTATGCATTAAATTTGCTGTATTTTGATAGCACATCACTCATCACATGAGATACACCGACCAACTAGACGGGAAAAAAGCTTACGAAAAGGAGAAGTGGTGAGTCTAAAAGGGCTTGTTTTGAAGGTGGCATTCAAGGATCCAAAGGTGGCTGGTTTCTCGAAGGCCACAAATTGCAAGGCCAAGGGTCTTCCAATGTTCCTAATAAGAGATCTGCTAATGATAATCTAAGATTTCAAGGTGGTGGTGATGCAGTGTCTAACCCTAAGTGCCAAAGATGTGGTAGAAATCATAGTGGCCCATTCTTGAGAAACTCTAATGCTTGCTATGGTTGTGGTGAAGTGGGTCATAAGGTTATTGATTGTCCTTATTCTCAAAACAAAGGTGGAGATGGTCGACCACAAGGCCAAGTTGCTAATGTAGGTCCAAGGGCAAAGGGAGGTCAACAAAGGGGTGCTCCAAGACAAAGTAGATTCTATGCTCTTCAAGGAAGGCAAGGGTTCGATGAGGTGTCCAATGTCGTCATTAGTATGTTCAAAGTTTTTGATTTTGATGTGTATGCATTGATAGATCTAGGTGCCACTTTTTCTTTCATTACTTCTTTTGTTGCCAAAAAGCTTTATGTGAGTCTCAAATTATTGTGTGAGTCGTATAAAGTGTCTACCCCCATTGGTGAGTCCATTATTTCTAGAAGAGTCTATAGAAGTTGTCCCATTTTCATATTGCATATAGACTTGCCTTGTGATTTTGTTGAATTAGATATGGTGGATTTTTATGTCATTCTTGAGATGGACTAGTTGCATGTATATCATACTTCTATGATTGTAAAACCCATCGGGTTAAAGTCTAATTCCATAATGAGCCCGTCTTGGAGTTGGAAAGTTGTGATGTGGTAGTAAAGGGTAGATTCATTTCTTGTCTTAAAGCCTAAAAGTTGATTTCTAGGGTTGCCTTTAAGATCTAGTGAGCTTTAGGGATGTTGAGCCCAAAGTCTTTCCTATTTATTCAGTTCCCGTGGTTAATGAGTTTCTTGATGACTTTCCTGATGATCGACTTAGTGTTCCTCCCGAAAGGGAAATAGACTTTGGTATAGACCTCCTTCCTGATACCAAATTAATTTTCATTCCCCTTTGTCATATAGCCCCTGTGGAATCGAAGGAGTTAAATGATTAGTTAAGGTATTTGTTGGTGAAGGTTTTCATCAAGGCCTAGCAAGTTACCTTGAGGTGCACCGCTGTTGTTTGCGATGAAAAAAGATTGTTCTCTTAGAATGTGCATTGATTACCGACAACTTAATAAGGTCACTATAAAGAATAAGTACCCTCTACCAAGGATTTATGACCTTTTTGATCAACTAGAAGGGTCTAGTAACTTTTGTAAGATTGATCTTCGGTCTGAATACCATCAAGTAAGGGTGAGTGTCACATCCAAAGTACCGCTAGGGCAGACTAGCACTCATTGTTGGTAAATCTCGGGAGAATCAACCTATATCTATATGCATTCTATACATATTATATGGTATTCCTACATTCAACATGATTTTAAGAAAGTAAATAGTGATAACAAAACAAAAGGAGATGCATATGGCTAGGTCATTGGGGCCACGGTGTTTAAAGTATGAGACATAATTACATTTTAATTTACATAGTCTACAAAGCCTTCGGATAAGGAAAAGTATCTAATAAGGGTCGAGACAGTTATTAGCTTAGTAAGCTCTAGTCACACAAAGCACCGAAGCAACCTGGAGCTTAGTAATAGCAGCTGGATATCCTATATTCCTATTGGGGAGATCTACTAGCACCTGTACCTGCAGCATGAAATGCAGGTCCCCTGTAAAGGACATCAATACGAGATAATGTATTGAGTATGTAAGGCAGGAAATACTATATATGAAGTAACAACTCAAATGAAACTATGCACCGGTGAAAAGATAAGAGTCCACCTCTACATATACTGTGGGATCATGTACTCTATATTCTTTTTATTACTTTACCTTTGCTGTATAATCTATGCACAACATGTAATACAAATGACCAACTGATCAGCAGTAAATCTTATATCGGGATTGGCCCTGGCTAGGCTTTTCCTTTAACCCCTTGGGCTGCCCCGTGATTGGATCGACCCTACCTAGGTGATTATTCTACCCATCGGGTTACCACCTATCAACAAGCAATAAACTTTATTGTATCTTTCAATTACTTTTGAGATGATTCTTTAGGTGGTCATAATATTAGAGCTATAGGACTGTAGATGTAGCATGTGACATATAAATAATCATACAAGAGAATATGACAATGAAAAGAGTACATTACACAAATAATGAAATGCATATGAGATGAAACAACTCATGAATTTTATTTAGTAACAAGAATCCATGTAACTTGGTATCCACGTATTTATGCATATTTGAAGGTGACTATATATATCGGAGCATATGAACATATGAAAGAGTTGAGACACGGTCAATAGTTGTGTCAGAGTTGGTAAATGCCTTTATGTGCCAAGGAGGGATCTATGTTTCATGCCAAATAATACGAAATCAAGTAGCCTTACACACCTCACTGTACAACCTCACTATTATATTGAGATAACCTTCCCTTCCTCTGAATATTTATCTACAATGTAGTAGGTAATAAAAATAGCATCAGCAGCCAATAGATACATTTTGGCAGCCTAATCTCATAAAAAAACAACATATGGCCAGCAAGCGTATAATTGTAAACCCAAGCGTATTCTTTCAATCTTTACACCCCTAATCGTATTTTCTAATACACATTATCATATGCATATCATGTGCAGACTTTTTTAGTTCCATAACAGTCTTACAACAACCCACAAAGCACAACACACAACAATTCTACGCAACATACAAATAGGCGCCATAACGTTACACCTCTTAGCTACATAAAAATAGCCTAAAACAGTCATAAAGTAGTACCAAAGTAGTCATGAAGGATGTGAGGCAACAACCTTTCATCCATCAGCCCACAAGTTCGTACTAATAACACAATTGCAATATCCTGTAAAAACTCCCTTTTGTGGACCATAAAAATGGTGCAACAACCTTTATACATCATTAAAGAACCAATAATCATTAAGAAAAATAGACTCTCTTCATAATCAATCCAACAAAAAAGAGAAAATCTTCCAAATAAACAAGAAGAAAGTGTATAACAATCTTAGAACACATACTTTCCAAAATTTTCAGCATATACCTAACCAACATAGTCTCTTGTTTTTCATGAACAAACCTTACTAAACACACATCTATAATCACTTACCTTTACCTTCAAGGTGTAGGTATTCTCTAAGAACCCAAAAAGTCTCTTGTAGCTGCTTGTAAAGTCAAGAAAGAGTTGAGAGAAAACTTGGAAGACAATCTGATTTTTTTTATTCAAGTTAGAATGGCTTACGGGAGATTGTTTAAACCTTTTTTAAAAGGGGACTTTGGCCAATCTACTAAGGAATTTCTAGGCCTATTTTACTAAGTTAGTGATGCAGCTTCTTTCCCATTTCACTTGGGCCTTATTGGGTTCAAATTGGTTAGGCCTTGGCTGCCCATTTTTTCCTTTTCTCATTACTTAGTTTTTAGCCCAATTAGTCAAGTGGGTTTTGATGTACTTGGGCCCTTTTACTATTCATATTGGGATGTAAGGATTGTCCATTTACGATGGTGAATCACGGCCTAAGGTTATACTCTTACCATGGACTTTATTCATAATCAAAATTGGACAAATTCATTGTCGGGCCTCATCTCCGTTTAGCTAGCAAATTTAAGCTAAGCAAGTAGGTGACTCACCTACTAGCTTCCTAAATCCTACAAGTACCTCAATTATCTCACTTTGTTTAGGGTTGTGATCTCCTGAATTTGACATAAAACGTATTTACACTTGACCTTCTTTAGAGTTCGACATACATATCACCCTCTAATTTGAGATTCAAGAACTTTTAAAGATTGGCGCTAATTTGACCAAGCCATATCATTTTTCATTTGCATGGTACTAGTAATATAAGATGTGAGGTGTTACAATGAGGGAGTGTAATATTTCCTAGATGGCTTTTCACACTAGTTATTGGCACTTTAAGTTTGTTGTGATGTCCTTTGGGTTGACCAATGCACCGGCTATATTTATGGATCTCATGAATAGGGTCTTTAAATCCTAACTTGACTTATTTTTTATGGTCTTTATTGATGATATATTGATTTATTCTAGGAGTAAGGGAGAGTATAATCACTTGAGAGTAGTGCTGCAAATCATTAGGGAGGAGAGGTTGTATGCTAAATATGAAAAATATGAATTTTATTTGAAAGCAGTTGCTTTTGTAGGGCATGTGGTATCGGGTGATGGCATTAAGGTAGATCCTAAGAAGACGGAAGTAATTAGAAATTGGACTAGACCCTTGACTCCATTAGAAATTAAGAGTTTCTTGTGTTTGGCGTGTGACAACAAAGGTTGTCAATGGTTTTTTTTCTATTGCTTGTCTTGTGAAAAAGTTAACCCAAAAGAAGGGAAAATTCATCTGGACCGATAAATGTTACTAGACCCTTGACCGATAAATTAGAGGGTGATGTGTATGTCTAACACTAAAGAGGGTCGAGTGTAAATAAGATTTATGTCAAATTTAGGAGATCACAACCCTAAACAAAGTCATCAAGCTCTTCATCTATTACAAGAATTATGAGCCTCATCAAGAATCTTCATTCTCCAGTCATCAACACAAAGCACATACAATCTACCTTGGTATCTAACAGAACCATCTTCCCCTTGCATGAAAACCTACACCTTACTATCTTTCATCAAGCACTTCATCTCTGACAAGATGGGCTCAAGATCTTCCTTTGCCTTTACCTCCACAACCAATGAAGATTTAGAACCATTATCCACCACTACACCACCATTGTCAACCTCTTCCAACCTAACGCCCAATCTAGCCAATTGATGGACCTCCCTAGTCATCTCTTTGCCATTACCATCAATATGAGCTAGGATCCCATAGACATCCTACTCAAAGCATCGGCCATAACATTAGCCTTACAGGGGTGATAATTCACACTCAAATCATACTCTTTAAGAAGCTCTAACCACTTTCGTTGTCTCAAGTCGAGATCTTTTTAGGTGAACACATATTGAAGACTCTTATGATCTATAAACACATCAACATGCAATCCATAGAAATAATGATGCCAATTCAAGATCATGGGTAGGATAATTCTTTTCATGCACCTTAAGTTGTCTAGAGGCAGAAGCTATGACTTTACCATTTTGCATGAAAACACAAACCAAACCAATTCATGAGGTATCACAATACACAACGAACCCTTCCAATCCTTCTGGTAGGGACAAGATAGGAGTAGAGACAAGCTTACCTTTCAAAGTTTGGAAACTCTTTTCACACTCATTGTCCACACAAACATTGAATTCTTTTGAGTCAACTTAGTCACGGAGAAGTAATAGAAGAGAACCCATTGACAAACCTCCAGTAATAACCCGCTAAGCTGAAGAAGCTTCTAATATTTGATGTAGTCAAAGGTCTAGGCCAATTTCTAATCACTTCTATCATTTTAGGATCCATCGTAATACCATACCCCGACACCACATGATCTAGGATAGCAACATCTTGCTACCAAAACTCATATTTCATGTATTTAGCATAAAATTTCTCTTCCCTAAATTTTTGAAGCACCATCATCAAATGACTCACATGCTCCCCCTTATTATGAGAATAAATCAAGATATCATCAATAAGTACCACCATAAACAAATTAAGGTAGGGTTTAAGGACCCTATTCATAAGATCCATGAAGATAGCTGGTGCATTAGTCAACCCAAAACACATAACCACAAACTCATTATGCCTATACCTAGTCCAGAAGGTTGTCTTGGGAATGTCACACTCCCTCACTTTCATTTGGTGAAACCCAAACTGAAGATCAATCATAGAGAAGTGACTAACCCCTTGAAATTGGTCAAAAAGATCATCAATCCTTGGTAAAGAGTACTTATTTTTTATGGTAACTCTATTAAGTTGTCGATAGTCAATACACATTCTAAGAGAACCATCCTTCTTCTTCACAAAAAACACTGTTGCACGTTAAGGTGCTAATAAAACCCTTCTCCAACAAATTGCTCAATTGCTCTTTCAACTCTTTTGATTCTACTGGGGCCATACGATAAGGGGAAATAGAGATGGTTTAAGTATAGGTAAGGAGGTCTATACCAAAGTGTATTTGCCTTTCAGGAGCAATACTGAGAAGATAATTAGCGAAGACATCCAAAAACACATTAACCACCAGAATCGACTTTATAGGAAGGACCTTGGACTCAACATCCCTAACCATCAAAAGATGATAGAGACACCCCTTAGAAATCAACTTATGGGCTTTAATGCAAAAAATGAATCTACCCTTGACCATAATGTCATGACTCTCCCACTCAAGAATAGGTTCATCTAGGAAGTTGAATTTTACCCTACGGGTTCTATAATCAATAAAAGCATTGTATGTATACAATTAATCCATCCCATGAATGATATAAAAATCTGTCAAATCCAACTCAGCAAAATCACAAGGTAACATTTTCTGCAAAATGCATATGGGATAATTTTTATAGACTTTTCTAGCAACAATAGATATACCAATGGGAGTAGACACTTCATATGACTCACATAACAATTCGGGTTCAACATGAAACTTTTTTCCAACAAAAGGAGTAATAAAAGAAAGAGTGGTACTATGATCTATCAATGTATACACATCAAAATTAAAGGCTTTTAATATTATCGGTTATGATATCGGGCACCTCATCTATACCTTGCCTCCCTTGGAGAGAATAGAACCGATTGTGCCTTGGGCACCACCTTGTTGGCCACCTCTTCCCCTAGGAACCACATTAGCACCTTGTGGACGAACATCCTTACGCTTGTTCTGGTTACGAGGGCAATCTATCACCTCATACCTTACTTCCCCATAACTATAATAAGCATTATTATCCCTCAAGCATCAGCCACTATGACCCTTACCACATTTCAGACACATAGCATTAGGCACCACCCCACCATCACCTTGGACCCTTAGGTTGTCATGCAAACCTTCTATTAGGAGTATAAGAAGACCTTTTGCCTTGATGAAACTAGCCACATTTTAGACTTTGGAATATACCATCAAAATAGGCCCTTTTAGCCTCACCACTCCTCCTTTTCTAAGCTTCTCCTATTCCAATTGTTTGAGATATGTCATTAGGCGGGACAAATCCATCATTACTAAAAAAACCTATTCAAAGAGACCTCAAAATGATACTATAACACCCCGCACCTTACATGTACTAGTCTTATGCATGTAAAACATGATATGGCTTGGTCAAATTAGCGCCTTTTTTTAAAAGTGCTTGAATCTCAAATTGGAGGGCGAAATGTACGTCTAACACTTAAGAGGGTCAAGCGTATACAAGTTTTAAGTCAAAGAGAAGATCACGACCTTAAATGAAGTGAGAGAAGTGAAGTGCTTGTAGGACTTAGGAAGCTAGCAGGTGAGTCACCTACTTGCTTAGCTTAAATTTGCTAGCTAAACAGAGACGAGGCCTAACATCGAATCTGTCCAAGTCTAATTATGAATAAAGTCCATATTAAGGGTGTAAATTTAGCCCATATTTTAGCATAAAAAATGGACCGTATTTTGATCTGAAGAAGTATATAAAAAGAGCCTAAAGACATAATAATTTCTTTGATAATTTAGGCCCAAACTAACAAAGAGAAAGAAGAACAATGGGCAGCAAAGGCCCATCAATTTGGAGCCCCTTAAGGCTCAAGTGAAAGGGGAAAATAGTACATTAATCACTTCATAAAATAAGACTTATAATGGAAAAGAAATTCGGCTAAGTGTTTCTTTAAAAGGTACTTATAATCAGCTTACTCAAGTCACTTAACTTGGACAAAAATCAGATTGTTTTTCCAAGTTTTCTCTCAACTCTTTGTTGACTTAACAGGCAACCACAAGAGACTTTTTGTTCTTGGAGAGGCCCTACAACTTGAATGTAAAGGTAAGTAATTATAGTTATGTATTTAGTATAGTTTCTTTATGAAAATCAAGAAGAATATACAAGCTATGCTTGTACTGGAAATTTGGACAGCATGTGTCCTAAGAATTGTTGTGCACTTTTCCTGTCACTTAAGAGGATTTTCTATTTTTGGTTGGACGAATTATGAAGTAAGACTTATGTTTTGAAAAAGTTTTAGTTTTCTAGTGATGACACTAGGCTGCTGCACCACTTTTACAGTTCAAAAAAGTGAGTTCTTATATGATATCACAATTGTGTTTTTAGTACAAACTTGTGGGCTGGTATTTGGAAATTGTTGTTCCACGACCTCCATCTACTTTGGTACTATTTTTGGATTGTTTTAAGGCTTATTTATATTTAATTGATGTTGGATATATTCTAGATAAAGTTGAAATGGGTTCGAGATTATTGACGTTGAAATGTAACGAGATGACGTAATGTTATGTCGCCTATTAGCGTGCTGTGTAAGATTGTTCTATCTCGTACCTCGTGAAATATTGTAAGATTGTTAAGGGTATAAACAAGTTGTATATCTCATGTACATAACAATGGTTATTAGAAAATATGATTATAAATGGGTCGCTAAATGCAAACTTGCTACTTGAATGTTACTTTTTATAAGATTGGACTGCCAAGAAGTGTTTCTTAGCCGCTAATACTAGTATTATTATCTACTCTATTGTAGATAAATATTTGAGGGAAAAGTAGGTTAATCTGAGGTAATAATGAGGTCATACATTGAGGTATGTAAGTCTACGTGATTTCATATTATTTGGCATGAAACATAGATCCCTCCTTGGCACAGAAAGGCACTTACCAACTCTGACAAAACTATTCACCGCGTCTCCAATCTTTCACATGCTCATATGCTCTCACACATAGTCACCCTCAAATTTGCATATATACATGGATACCAAGTTACATGATTTCTTATTGCTAAATAAAGTTCACGAGTTGTTTCATCTCATATATATTTCATTCTTTATGTAACGTACTCTTTTCATTGTCATATCGTCTTGTATGATTATCTACATGTCATGTTACATCTACAGTCCTACAGCTCCAATATTATTACCACCAAAGGAATTAGCTCAAAGATAATTGAAAGGTAAAGTATATTGCTTATTGATGGGTGGTAACTCGAGGGGTGGAAGAACCACCAAGCCAGGGTCGATACTGGGGGTTTGCCCAAAGGGCAAAAGGAAAAGCCTAGCTAGGGATGATCCTGATATAGATTTACAACTGATCATCTTGTGTATTATTTGCTATGCAAAGATTATGCAGTAAAGATAAAGTAATAAAAAGAACATAAAGTACATGATCCTATAGTATGACTAAAGGTGGTCTCTTAGCCTACACCAGTGCATAGTTTTATTTGAGTTTTTACTTCATATACAATATTTCCTACCTTACATATTCAGTACATTATCTCGTACTGACGTCCCTTACGGGGAACCTGTATTTCATGTTGCAGGTACAGGTGCTAGTAGATCCCCCTAATAGGAGTACAGGATATCTAGCAGCTATTACCAAGCTCCAAGTTGCTTTGAATCTTTGTGTGTCTAGAGCTTATATTTTTGTATTGTATAGTTAGTCGAGGTGGGGCCTATCTCGACCCTTATCAGATACGTTTTCTTATCTAGAGACTTTGTAGACTATATAAATTAAAGTATGATTATGTCTCATACTTTAGATAATGTGCCCCCAATGATCTAGCCATATGCATTTCCTTTTAGCTTGTTATTATTGTTTACTTTCTTAAAGGCATGTTGAATGTAGAACTCCCTTTATAATATGTTTAGAAATCACATAGATACAGGTTGGTTCTCCCAAGCTTTATCGACAACGAGTGCCAGTCCTCCTTAACAGGACTTTGGGCGTGATAAAAGTGGTATTAGAGCAGGTCATCCTAGGGAGTCTACAAAGCCGTGATGATTTAGAGTCTTGTTTATCGATGTGTTATGCACCACATTGATAAGAACGAGGCAATGTGGCATTTAGGAGTTGTTACTTTCTTTTAATTCTTTAGATTTTGCGATAGATCTAAGTGTAATAGGTGCATTGTGTCTAACTCCTAAATTATTTCATACAACAAGTATGCCAAAAACAAGGAAAAACAAAGGTAAAGGGAAGGAAGTAGAAGGGGTGCTTGGTATACCCAGTCAGGTGAGATAACAAAATGAGGCTCAAGATAGGTCTCTGTCATAAACATCTCCAACTCCTCCAGCTCCTGATGAACCAGGAAATGATGAAATTCCCCCAGAACCACCTATCAATGCTATTAAGTAGGATTTGAGAAATACAGTCCAACTATTGACTCATATAGTTGCTGGCCAAAGTCAAAGACAGGAAGGTCCAGTTATAGGTGTAGGTTTTGCGAATAGGGCACCTAGCATGAGGATACATGACTTTCTGAATTTGGACCCTCCATCCTTCACCGAGTCAGATCCTAATAAAGATCCCCAAGACATTATTGATTAGATCCAACAAACATTAGATGTTATGCATGTGAGTGGTAGAGAAGCGATCGAGTTAGCGACATATAGGTTGAAGGGTGTGGTTATATTGTGGTATGAAGCTTGGAAGCAATTTGAGGGTATAGATTCACCTCCAACTACCTAAAAAGAGTCCAACGAGGCATATCTTGACCATTTTACTTGCCATTAGAGATCTGAGAGGCCCGTACAAATCAGTTCTTGAACCTCCACCGAGGGAATACGAGCGTGAAGGAGTATAGCCTTCAATTTAATTCTCTATCCAGGTATGCTTCTAGTGTAGTTGCTACTATGGCAGATATAGTACATTGATATATGGACAAATTGGATATATATCTAGTCAAAGTCTGGACTATTACTTCCTTGAATAAAGACATGGATATAGCAAGGATGCAAGCTTTTGCACAGAAATTGAAAGATCAGAGCAAAGAAGAAGGACATAAGAGTAAGAAAGGAAGAAGGCCAAAAGGGCCAGATCTATAGGGCAATATACAGCGTCCCAAGGTAAGCTTAGGCCTCGAGTTTCTAATACACCACCTAGGCCATCATCCTCCTACTCTACAACCAGTGCTCGACTAGAACTTCAAGGGTCTAGAAGCAATCAGTTTGGTCAACGAGATGAGGGACAAAGTGCACGGACAACAGGATATTCAATAGGCCAGCAAATGATTCCTAGGAAGTCTTGTAAATAGTGTGGAAGAAGTCATTTAGGTATATGTCATGTTGGGACAGACGTTTGTTATTGGTATGGTGCGCCAGGGCATATGATGAGAGATTGCCTGAGAAGGAGTATAAGTGATATAGCACAATCTATTGGGTCAGCTGTTGGATCATCATCGTCATTTTCTCCAGTAGGTAGGGGTCAATAAGCACCTATGGGTCGTGGGAGAGATGTAAGAGGGGCAGCTAGCTCTAGAGGAGTCTAGAATCACACTTATGCTCTAGGGAGTTGGCAAAATTTAGAAGCTTCACCCAAAGTGGTCACAGGTACATTGTCCATCTTTTCGTATAATATACATGCGTTAATTGATCTTGGTTCTACATTATCATACATTACTCTACTAGTTTCTGGGAAGCTTAAGAGAACACCCAAATTATTGAACAAACCATTTGAAGTTTCCACACTAACCGATGAATCTATTATGGCTAGAATAGTTTATTATGACTATGTAGTAACTGCTTTCGACCGTGACACATTGGCTAACCTTATTGATTTAGAAATGGTGGAATTTGATGTTATGATGGGTATGGATTGGTTAGCCTCTTGCTATGCCACCGTGGATTGCCGAACTAAGAGAGTGTACTTCAACTTTTCAAATGAGCCAGTTCTTTAATGGGAAGGCAATATTAGGGCGCCCAAGGGTAATTTTATCTCTTATTTTAAGGCAAGAAAGATGATATCTAATGGGTATATATGTCATTTAGTTAGAGTAAGGGATACAGGGCAGAATTGCCAACTTTTTAATCAGTTCTAGTAGTGAATGAATTTGTTGATGTGTTTCCTTAAGAACTTCTAGGTTTACCTCCAGAACGACAAATAGATTTTTGTATTGACTTACTTATTGGAGAAGGTTTTTATAAAACCTAGTGTGTCCCCTTGGGGTGCACCAGTGTTAGTTGTATGTAAAAAGGATGGCACCTTATGAATATGTATTGACTAGCAACAATTGAATAGGATGACAATTAAGAATAAATACCCCCTTCCTAGGATTGATGATTTATTTGATCAGTTAGAGGATGCCAAATACTTTTCAAAAATTGATTTGAGATCAGGGTATCACCAAGCGAGGGTAAAGGAGAAAGATATAGCTAAGGCTGCTTTCAGAACACTTATGATCACTTTGAATTTCTTGTTATGTCATTTGGGCTAACGAATGCACCAGCAGTTTTAATGGATCTGATAAATAGGGTATTCAAGCCATTCTTGTATGTGTTCTTTATAGTATTTATAGATGATATTTTGGTATATTCAAGATCAGAAAAGGACCACGCAAATCATTTACAACAAGTGTCACATGAATACGCATATCGATAGTTGTATGACAAATTTTGTAAATATGAATTTTGGCTAAAATTAATGGCATTCTTGGGTCATATTTTGTCTGATGAGGGAACAAGGGTTGATTCATAAAAGATAGAGGCTGTGAAAGATTGTCCAAGGCCAATGACACCCACGGAAGTTCTAAGCTTCCTAGGATTGACAAGTTATTACAGAAGGTTGATTGAAGGTTTTTCTTCTATTCTTCCACCTATAACAAAGTTGACAGATAAGGCAACCAAGTTCCAATGGAATTATGCATCTGAAAGGAGCTTCCAGGAGCTGAAAAATTAGCTAACGTTTACACCTATGCTAGTACCTCCAGAAGGTACCAAGGGGTATGCAGTATATTATGATGCTTCAGGAGTTGGCTTAGGGTTTGTACTAACACAACATAGTAGGGTACTTGCTTATGAATCTAGACAACTATGACCATATGAGAGAAACTATCCAAAACATGATCTTGAGCTAGCAACGGTTGTGTTTGCTCTGAAAATATGGCATCACTATTTGTATGGGCTTCACGTTGACATATATATTGATCATAAGAGCCTCCAATACATCTTTAAGTAGAAAGACCTAAACTTAAGGCATCGGAGATGGCTAAAGCTAATAAAGGATTATGACATTGATATACTTTACCACCCATGGAAGGCAAATGTGGTAACCGATGCTCTGAGTCATAAGGTAATCACGAATATTGGTGAACAGGTCGTGGTAAGTCAAGGAGTAGCTAAGGATCTATGATAACTAGCTAGTCTAGGAGTACGTCTTCTTGAAACTCCAAAGGAAGGGGTTATTGTACATAATGCAGCAGTATCTTCATTAGTAATGGAGGTGAAGGAAAAATAGTTCGAGGATCCTATTCTGCAATAGCTTAAGGAAAAGGTGAGTCAAGGTACGATAAACGGCTTTGACCTTACACAAAATGGAGTACTTTATTTCCAAAATAGATTATGTGTGCCTGATATTAATAGACTAAGAAAGAGGATATTGGAAGAAGCCCATCATTCTAGATATTTCATCCATCAAGGATCAACTAAGATGTATCATGACCTTAAGGGAATGTTTTGGTGGGGACGCATGAAAAGGGACCTTGCAGAATTTGTGGCTCAATGTCCAAATTGGCAACAAGTCAAAGTAGAGCACCAAAAACTAGGAGCTATATGCAATGTATAAAGCTTCCAACATAGAAGTGGGATATGATCAACATGGATTTTGTTACTTGGTTGCCTCGCTCATTTCAAAAGTTTGACTCCATATGGGTAATAGTTGATAGACTAACAAAGTCATCACACTTCTTGCCAACTAAGAGTGATTATACAACTGAAGAGTATGCAAAGCTATACCTCATAGAGATAGTTAGGCTACATGGAGTCCCAATCTACATTATAATTGATTGAGGAGCTTAATTCACTACAAAGTTTTGGAAGTCCTTCCAAAGGAGTTTAGGGACATAAGTGAATTTGAGTACAACTTTCCACCCTCAAACCGACAGTCAAGCAAAACAAACTATTCAAACACTTGAAGATATATTGTAAGCTTATGTAGTAGTTGAATGGACCATTTGCACTTATTCAATTTGCCTATAATAATAGCTACCACTCGAGTATCAAAATGGCACCTTACGAAGCTTTGTATGGAAGGAAACGTAGGTCACCAATTGGATGGTTTAGTAGGTGAAATTACCTTGCTTGGGCCAGATCTAGTACAACAAGCCATGGAAAAAGTTAGGTTAATATAACAATGGCTAGAAACAGCCCAAAGTCATCACAAATCATATCCGGATGCGAGAAGGAGAGGACTAGAATTCTCAGTAGGGAATTGGGTATTTTTAAAGGTGTCTCAAATGAAAGGGGTTATGAGATTTGGTAAGAAAGGAAAACTGAGCCCAAGTAACATAGGTCTATATAAAATTATTAAGAAGTTTGGGCAGGATGCATATAAATTAGAGCTACCCCAAGAGCTTTCATTGGTTCATCCAGTTTCGAAAATGCATAGGTGAACCATACTGTATCACTCCTATTGAAGATATGCAGGTTAAAGAAGATCTTACCTATTAAGAGGTACCTATTGTTATTCTATATCCTCAAGTTAAGAAGATAAGGAATAAAAACATAGCTTCAGTGAAAGTATATTAGAGGAACCAGTAGATAGAAGAAATAACATGGGAGGCTAAAGACATGATGATATCAACATACTCTCACTTATTTGAAGCTAAGGAGGAAGTGCAACATGCAGAACTGGAGGCCTTAATAGGTATATGTGTTTGAACATGTATTGTATTGAACATGGTTAAACTATCTAATTATGCTAACATTCAAGGACAAAGTGTTGTTACACGACTTCCATCTCCTTTGGGACTATTTTTGGACTGGTTTAAGGCTTATTTTATGTGTAAATAATGTTGGGTACACTCTAGTTAAAGTTTATATGGGTTCGAGATTGTTGACGTTGAAATATAAAGAGACGACGTAATATTATGCCGCCTATTGGTGTGCTATGTAAGATTGTTCTGTGTCGTACCTTGTGAACTGTTGTAAGACTGCTAAGGGTCTAAAACAAGTTGTATATCTCATGTACAGAAGAATGGTTATTAGAAAATATGATTATAATTGGAAAGGTTGAAAGAATGCCTTTGGGTCGCTAAATGCAAGCTTGCTGTCCGGATGTTACTTTTTATAACATTGGACTGCCAAGAAGTGTTTCTTAGCCGCTAATACTAGTATTATTTTCTACTCTATTGTAGATAAATATTTTGAGGGAAAAGGAGGTTACTCCGAGGTAATAACGAGGTCATATATCGAGATATGTAAGGCTACTTAATTTCATATTATTTAGCATGAAACATAGATCCCTCCTTGGCACACAAAGGCACTTACCAACTCTGACACAACTATTCACCGCATCTCCACTTTTTAACATGTTCTTATGCTCCCAAGTATAGTCACATTCAAATTTATATACATACGTGGATACCAAGTTACATGGGTTCTTGTTGCTAAATAAAGTTCACAAGTTATTTCATCTCATATGCATTTCATTATTTATGTAACATACTCTTTTCATTGTCATATTGTACTATATGATTATCTACATATCACATGCTACATCTGCAGTCCTACAGCTCCAATATTATGACCACCAAAATAATCATCTCAAAGGTAATTGAAAGTTAAAGTATATTGCCTATTGATGGGTCGTAAACCGAGGGGTGGAAGAACCACCCAGCCAGGGTCGATTCTATCACGGGGGGTAGCCCAAGGGGAGAAAGGAAAAGCCTAGTTAGGGCCAATCCTGATATAGATTTACCACTGCTCAACTGGTCATTTATATTATTTGTTGTGCACAGATTAGACAGTAAAGGAAAAGTAATAAAAAGAACAAAAAGCACATTATTCCACAGTTTGACTAAAGGTAGGCTCTTATCCTACACCAGTATCTAGTTTCATTTGAGTTGTTACTTCATATATAGTACTTCTTGTCTTACATATTTAGTACATTATCTCATACTGACATCCCTTATGGGGGACCTGCATTTGACGCTGCAGGTACATGTGCTAGTAGATCCCCAAGTAAGAGTATAGGATATTCATCTGTTGTTACCAAGCTCTAGGTTGCTTCGGAGCTTTGTGTCTAGAGCTTATACTTTTTCATTATATAGTTAGTCGAGATGGGGCCTGTCCCGACCCTTATCAGATACTTTTCCTTATTTAGAGGCTTCGTAGACTATGTAAATTAAAGTATGATCATGTCTCATACTTTAGACAATATATCCCCAACGACCTAACCATATGCATTTCTTTTTGCCTTGTTATTACTATTTACTTTCTTAAAGGCATGTTGCATGTAAAAATCCCTTCATAATATGTATATAAAGTGCATGGATACATGTTGGTTCTTCTGAGCCTTATGGGCAACCGGTGCCGATCCACCTTAGCGGGACTTTGGGCATGATAGATACCTCATGAGGTCTTTTTCACAAAAAAGAAAAGAAGAGACCTCAAAAGAGACCTCAACATTAGGTCGCTATAATGTAGGTTGATTTTTTGTAGAGACCTCATGAGGTCACCAAATAGAGACCTCATGAGGTCATTAATTATTTTTCAAATTTTTTTAAAAAAGAGATCTAATGTGGTCGCTACTTTATTATTTATTTTTATTTTATATTTCACTAAACGAGACCTCTTGAGGTCACAATTTTATAATTTATTTTTATTTTATATTTACAAAAAGAGACTTCATGAGGTCTCTGTACTTTATTAAATCTATTTAAGTTCATATAAATAATGACCTCATGAAGTCTCTTTTAAAAAATATACAAGACAAAAAAGTGACCTCTTGAGGTCTCTTTTCTGAAAAATAAAATGCAAAAATGTGACCTCATGAGGTCTCTTTTCCAGAAAAAGAGCTGGCAGAGTATTGCTACTTTTATAGCTTCCTACCTGTCACTTAATTCAGTGTATATTTCACTCAGGTAAATCAAACTCAAAGACATCCCAACAATACAACAAAATACATTTACTAAAACTTCTCTTATCAACTCGATATGAAAATCAACAAGTGAGCCAAAATTGAGCGAAAAAAAATCTAAAAGTCATAAATCAGATAATAGGATTTCAAAGTTGTCATCCATCCACAAACCATATAACAAGTCTCATAAAATAACTATAAAGAAATTTAGATTAGTACAACTTTAAACTTCACTAATGCCGCAGTGTGTTTGCCACATGATTCTCATCTTCTTTTTCATTACTAGACTCATCTATGAAATCTCTTTGCGGACCATATGCTAAAGATTGAGTAGGTCTGCACTGAGAAGGTCGAGAAGGGAAAGCGACATCACCAGGGCAAGAGGGAATCTCCCCCGAAGCAAGTAATGCATCTATTTTGGCCTTTAGACCCACATACTCTTTGTCCCTTCGCCTTTCCCTAATTGTTGAAGCTTCCACTAGGCTAGATAACTCAATAATCATCTTTTTCGTAGCCAAATTAGTCTTCCTTGATTCATCATCTAGAGTAGATCTATCAAAATGATATATGGACAAATGATATCTGGAAATTATCAATAGTGCTAGCTCAAAAGTTAGTTTAATGAGAAAATATTACATAAAATATAAACTTGACAAGTTAAAAGTTGAGAAAGTTATTAGATATTGATATTTTTATATAAGTTGTGTACAACAATATTACTAAAGGAATAATGTAAAAAAGTATCCTTTTTTAATAATGTCCCAAACATAAGAATTATCATACAGATTGGGATGGATGAAATAGTTTATATTAGTGGAATAGAGATGGATAAAGTTTCATATATAAATTTGAATAAGGAACCATAAGGATTGAGCAGAACTAGCAAAATTCACAAAATTAATTTCAATACCAAGAATCATATTGCATTAGATGAACGAAAGAGTAAAAGAGATGAAAGAACATTATGCTTGTAGTACTTTGTATGCTAATATCTTAATCAAATGTCTAATGCTACAAACAAACGCAAATACAAGATCAGCAATTTAGAATTAAATTCAATATCATTTTATAATGAGCTGATATTTTCCTATACTGTAGTATATCATCACCAAATTCAACAACAACAACAACATACACAGTGATATCCCAAAGTGGGGTCTAGAGAGGGTAGATTATCCACAGACCTTACCGCTATCTCATAGAAGTAGAGAGCCTATTTCTGAAAATCCTCAGCTCAAAACCCATAGGCAAAAAGACTAGATATGACAAAATGGAATGAAATGAAATGAAAAAAAAATGAAATGTAAGGTAGGAACAACAAGTGCGACTAACAATGCATAGTACATGACAGTAATTA
>JAOTQJ010000011.1:7866578-7903166 GCA_025642045.1 Solanum sejunctum | reverse complement strand
TAATTATAGCAATAAAAACTCTAATTATAGCCACAAATTATAATTTTTTCAAACTATAGTTGTATAATATAAATATATATTATATGTTTGCATAATTTATAAATTTATTATAATAGTATTATTAATAATATTGAATAAAACATATCACTTAAAATTAATAGTAATTATTTTTCGAAAAAAGTAGTCGCTAAATAATTTTAGAAGTTTGTATCGAGATGAGACTTGAAAAGGGCTTCGAATAAACATAAAAAGTCCCCATGTCGTGCGCCAAACCCTAGTTCCCCTCCCTGTCCCTTTCTGAAGGTTAGATCTAAGCTCAGTTTCATGTTTATCCACTTCTTCTACTGTTAGTTCAGTTACACTGCCTGTTTAAACTGTGTATTATGGTGGCAGTGAAGTTCTAGATGTGCGTTTGAATTACTATCTTTTTTCCTGCGTAGGAAAATTTGATCAAAATTGTTGCCTTTTCCTGAAAGGTTGAGAGAACTACTATAATCTGTCTGTTACTATAAATAAATGAGCCTTTTTGCCAAGGAATTAGGATGATTTCAGTTCTTTCCACCCTTCTATTGGAGATTGGAGAATTTTAGAAGCTTGAAAAGTAATATTCCTTAGTTTTAAATACCCTTTTTGCAAAGGAATTAGGAGTAAGAGAAGACTAGAACTACACTTAATTTCATATTGTTGATACAACATGTCTTTTTTCGTGGTTTGCATAGTTTGAATTTCTTATATCTGCATCTTGACATGCCATTACTAACAAATAAAATACAAATTTAGGTTGTTTGCTGCAAATTCTGGTTTCTTTCTTTTCCTGAAGCCTTCTTTTTAAAGCATTTGTGGCTTGTATGTGCTTAATCATTCCTCAACACCCTCTGTGCTATGTTTTAGTAGTTTATATGTTTCAATTCGTGTAGTTGTTTTTTGTTATGATTCAGGTAAAAAATGTCTGATCCATCAAAGGTCGTTCATGTTCGCAATGTGGGGCATGAGATCTCGGAGGTAGAGTTGTATAATCTTTCATAATGATTAGTGGTGTGCTGATATTTTGGTTTGATAGGTATCTACTTTGATGTGTGATCTGTGATCTCCAAATTTTCATAAGCAAGTTTTTGTTGTTGGTTAATGCATTTGTTATTAAGAATTGAGTGTTTTTAGTGTTTGACCTCTTTTTCTTTACATCATTGTAAGCTTAAGTTCCTGTGTATAGTTAATATAAATGAAAATGCTTAATCCTAATATATAATGAAGAAAGAACTATATATAAAACAGACAGTGCCTTTTGTCTATTTTTTTGGCAAGTGATGTACATTCTCTAATCAAAGAGCAATGCATCTAATGTAGTGGTGTTTTGAAATAAATAAAATAGTGAAACAGATTCAGAAAGAAAGACGCTTTGTGCATTCTTGCAATTCAGTATGTATGTTCCATACCCCTCTCTACAACAACAACAACAACAACAACAACAACAACATACCCAGTGGAATCCCACAAGTGGGGTTTGGGGAGGGTACAATGTACGCAGACCTTACTACTACCTCATAGAGATAGAGATGCTGTTTCCAGAAAACCCTCACATTAACTAGATCAATTCCATAACCCCCTCTAAACTTCTTGAAAAGGTGAATCAATCAAAATATATTTTGTGGGGCGCGTCCCAGGGTGTGGGGAGCTGAAGTGGCTATAAATCTCTTGAAAATTAAGTTACTGCTGTTCTTTTACCTCTCAGCTCTTAGTTCATGTCCTAATCTGAGTTTTGAAAGAGAATCAGTTTGGAGTGATGTGACTTCTGTAGTGATGGTGTTTATTCATCTCTTCTGAAAGGGCGGTTCATTTTTCGCTGTAGTAATACTTAACATTGGATCTGAAAATGGAGAGAATTATGGATCTGAAAATGGAGAGAATTACTTCCTTTGTGTTCATTAATTTGGGATCCATTAGATCTTTCTCCAACTCCAGGTACTTGAAAAACGGATATGATGGAAAATAATTGATATGCACAAAAGTTTGTCTTTTGTTGTTTTCCAGAATGACTTGCTTCAGCTATTCCAACCATTTGGCGTCATTACCAAACTTGTAATGCTTAGGGCAAAAAATCAGGTGCTTTTCCATTCTTGCATACTGAATGACTCTCATAAATTTATTAAATTACTGGTTCTAATTATTATTTTTTTTTAATAACATGTACCTTTAGGCCCTCTTGCAAATGCAAGATGTACCTTCAGCTGTAAAGGCACTGCAATTCTACTCAAATGTTCAACCCAGCATAAGGTACCTTGCAAGAGAGAATTAGTATTCTATCTGGAGAACTCTATGTGAAACTTTTTGAATCATCTAAGCTGTTCAATTCTTATCAGTATGTTCTATAGGACCTTGACTTGTGTCTCATTTTCCTATCCTACAGGGGAAGGAATGTTTACGTTCAGTTTTCGTCTCACCAAGAACTGACAACTATGGATCAAAATGCACAAGGTCGTGGAGATGAGGTCAGGGATGTTTCTTTCTGTATGTTGGTTTTTGGATCACTGATATTGAACTCAGTCCTATACAGGACTGGGTGATATACTGACAATTTCTTACGCCCTCCCTAAGACATGAGTTCGAGCTAACTGTATTTGCATTATTATTCTTTTTAATCCCAATGTGCACTTATCAGCTTTAGGATAAATTGAGTTTTTTTTTTGATATGAGAGTTGGTACTATGGTTTAATCATTCTACAGAGGATCTAAGCAGAAGTTCACTCTCTGGCTGTGGTATTGAAGAGTGAAGAGTATATTAAGGCTACTTTTGGTACTTGACAAATAATTAATGAAGTTCATTGGGATGTAAAATGACTATCTCTGTACATGTGTTGACTATAATGGAAACATGCCAAAATCTCAAGTAGCATACTCTAACAACTTTTAAGAAAGAATACTAGTATAAAGTGATGTCTGGTGCAAATTATGGAAATCAATGGAGAAAAAATTGAGATTTAATGATTACACTAATGTGAGACTGATGAGCTTCGACTTGCAAGATTTCACTTCATTAAACTACTTGAGCGATTCTTCTCTTGCTAATGTCTATTAATATAAATTATGCAATGCAGATAAAGGTGTTCAAGTCTTACCAACTAGCCAGGCAAGCTGAATAGTCTAATGGCTTGTTACTTGCAATGTGTCAAATCTTTTTCTTTTTTTGGGTGGGGGTTGGCTACGCTATATTGTTATCAAAAACTGAATCAGAACTTCAGTATAAGTCTTTAAAAACTGTAGGCTCCCTTGTACAAGCATTGTTTATACCTCTTGATGACTTGAAAGAAAAATCAGGCTAATGAATCCATAAGATAACTGTAATCAGAAGAGGGATAAGGGAAGGCTCAGATGACTGCTCTATTAAAGCATGTGATGCCCACCGTTGTTCCTACTTCCCAGTATCCTCTCCAATTATCATATTGATCTGACTGACTATATCCAAAAGCAGGAAGATGAGCACTGCTGTTCTAAAAATAATCTGTTTGCTTCTTTCAGTTTTACCTGATGCAACACTTCCCGTAGGCATAAAAGATTTCTGGAAAGTGTAACTTTGTTTGAAATAATCAGGAGACATGACACGGGTGATAAGGATCATGCACTGGGCTAACGGTCTAAAAGTCAATAGTTATAACTTTCTGTAGTCTCTTGCTTACTATCTTGCTCTTTTGCCATTATTTCTTGTTCTTTCATTATTTCTTGCTTCGTGATCTGTCATTATGCCTTTCTTTTAGTACTGAACCAAGATAAAACATTTCTTTTGTGTTCTTCTTTTCTCCTTTCTGTCATCTATTCGCTCTATTCATTTCTTCTCTTCTATCTATGCTGCTTTGCTGTTTGGCTCTCTCTGGACTCTCAGCCTAATCGAATTCTCTTAGTCACGATACATCACATGCTATACCCTATAACCGTGGATGTGCTGCATCAAGTGTTTTCTCCACAAGGATTTGTAGAGAAGATTGTCACATTTCAGAAGTCGGCTGGTCAGCACCTTCAAGTTTCTCTCTCTTTCTCTCTCTCTGTCTGTTTTCTCACTTGTTCATGATTTGTTTCTTGTTTTGGATTAAGACTATTTGGAATTTATGGAAGGATCAAGAGAGGAATGAGGATTTCTTTATTGTATCCTAGGACTCCAATGTATGGACGTAAAATGATTTTGTTTTTTACTCTTATTATCCTATTGTTTAATGGAGGATATTTGAGCTTTAATAATTATGCTTGCATTCTTGGCCATATCTCGTGTAATCTCATTTCTTATGATATTTCTATGAACGTAGGTTTTCAAGCTTTAATCCAGTATCAATTACAACAGAGTGCTGTTTCTGCAAGGAACTCACTTCAGGTGTGTTTGTGTTATACAAAGATCACTTGATTTATATGGACCCTTTCAGATTGTTCTATCATTTGAGATAAAATAAGCTTTAGTGCATACAATTTTCTTGTAGGGGCGTAATATATATGATGGCTGCTGTCAGCTTGACATACAGTTCTCTAAGTATGTTTCAGCTCCAGTTAAAATTTATAGTACTCTCATCTCTGCATGCAAATGTTTCTGTATTTTCTCGCATTTACTATGATGGATGTCTTAACCATAAATTTATTTGTGATTCAGTCTAGATGAATTGCAAGTGAACTACAATAATGAACGTTCAAGGTATTTTGTTTAATTCCTTTTCTATTCCCCCTTGTTTAAAAAAGAACACCCTCCCCCATGCCTTATTAAAGAAGCTTTTATCTTCAGCTTCAAGGGATAATATTAATGTTGTATTTTTACATTTCTGAGTAGGGACTTCACTAACCCAAATCTACCATCAGAACAGAAGGGCAAATCTTCTCAAGTAGTTTGTATTGTCCTATTGTTTTTTGGCTAAGTCTTGTCCTATTATTACTAGGGCAGTTTGTGTTTTCAACATGAATTTGACTTCAATATTTTTCATGTGTAACAGCAAGGATATGGAGATATGTACTCCTTCCTAAGTTCCGGAGTTCATCCAGGTGCTTACAGCTTATCCTGTTGTAGTCAGTGCCAAGTAGTATTCTAGTTTGCTTATTCAAAATTTTCTTTTTGGTTTTCCAGGTGGATTTCCTCAGGTGCGCATCTATCTCATCATCTTTAAAGTATTTAAACATCTGGCACTTATTTACCTGTGAGCTGGCAGACCTGGGCAGCTGAGTGTGCAGTCAACACACTTTTGCTCCTTACATTAATTGTTCTTACCTCTGTACTGTTAATATCTTTGTTATCAGTAATTTTTATGAAATATTTTTCAAAATTATTATCATCACTGTGCACTCTAAGATAGGATGTGAAAAATGATTAATGGTACAAACTAATGAATAATGAATAATAATAAACTGAAGAATCGAATGCTCACTACACAATTTTTCTTTCTTATGAAGTCTTTTAATGAAGGGCAAAAAGTTCAATCAACATTTCTAAGAAGCTTTGTGCTTTTAATGTAATATAGACAAATAAGCAACTTCTAGCATTTTATATGGATCTAAGCCTACATAGATTCCAAGAGGTCATAGGGCTTTTGAGATAATTTCATTAGTCTACCTTATCCTGGTTTAACATCATCGATCACCATAGTTTTATATTAACGGTGCATTTTGAGGTCAACAGAGAATGTGGCCAATCATCTTAAAGAACCTTCTCTTGCCTTTTCATTCATATGTGCTAGTTGCATCTTTTGTCAAATGTGATCATTTTTAGTCTTGCTTAATCTTGTATGGTCACACATCTTTTCTTAGCATTCATATTTTTGTGACACTTGTCTTGTGGATATGTTGGATCTTGGAGCCAACATTATCTCATATTACACTTTCTATCTTTACAACCACTCTATCTACATTTCACTTTGGTGGGTATTCGCTTGTCATATACTTACTCTAGTCCATATTAAGTGAATTGTGGGGGTACGACACACCCATTAGGAAAAATGTCGAAGGACATAATTTTTAGTCTATTTTTCACTATTATCCTTTTGATTATTTTCAAACTAGTCTCTTAAAAAACTAGAGTAGTTAAGAACCTCTTTTAATGAAGAGTATATATGCTCAACAATTGCTTGAACTTTGAATAATTCATTTATTTTGAACTATGAAAATTGAAAAGTTCCAACAATGCACTTGATATGGACTAGAGGGAGTAACACTTCTCCATTTCAGTATGTTATGTGTAATAGCTTCTTTTATCCTACCATTCTACTAGAATATTCAACCTAGATATCTGAATTAATTTGTTTGTGCACTTCCATCCTATTTTATTTTAGGAAAAAGGCTCAAATATGCCATTGAACTTTGAGAAAAAGCTCATTTATGCCATCCGTTAAAAGTTTGGCTCATTTATGCCATTACTGTTTAGGAAAAGGTTCATCTGTGCCATTATTTTTTAACTCCGATTTTGCAAAACCACTTAAACAACTTTATACATTTTTAAATTAGAGTTTTGTATCAACTGTAGTATTTTTGGTCATTCTTCTTTAAGAATGTTAAGAACACACAAAGACCACCAATTCCCAAATTTTCAACTTGTTCAAATATTTACGAAATCACCCCAAATTTCAAGAGTAGCGTCTTCCGAGCTAGATACCAAAATTCAATATTTTTTGAGCTCGAATTCAACCTAACTCAGTAAGACGTAGCTAGTTGAAATTTTTCTTCAAAGTTTCACAACATTAGGTGAAAAAAAATATTCCAAAAAACAAAGAATCAGTCCCAAAATTTTAAAAGTTTGCTTTGATTCATATTTTAATTGTTGTTTTTTATATTAGATCCTTATTTCTTAGTATTTTTTGAGAGTATGTTCAAAATTTCAATTAATTTAGAGTTGAGGAGAAAATTTTACCATTAAAGAAGGTTGAAGTTTTGAAACTTTGAAGAAAAATTTCAAGTGGGTCTTGTTGAGTTAAGTTGATTTCAAGCTCAAAAGATACCGAGTTTATGTGTCTAGCTTGAAGGAAGTTACTCTTGAAATTTGGGATGATTTCATGAATATTTGAAGAAGTTGAAAATTTGAGAGTTTTTGGTCTTCTTCATGTGTTCTTGGCATTCTTAAGAAGAATGACCAAAAAGACTACATTTGACCAAAATTTTAATTTGAAAGTGTTTAACATTGTTTAGGTGGTTTTGCAAAACCGAAGTTAAAAAATAATGGCATAGATAACCTTTTCTTAAACGGTAATGGCATAAATGAGCCAAACTTTTAACGGATGACATAAATGAGTTTTTTCTCAAAGTTCGATGGCATATTTGAGCCTTTTCCCTTTATTTTATGTCTACTAATCCTTATTATGTTGTCTAAACTTGAAGTTATATATTTGGTATTTCCTTTGCTAATCTTTAATTCTTACTCTTTAGCGTAACGTTCAATAGTCCAAGCTTTTGGCCCATTACCCTTCACCATTTTATTCAAATATAATGCAATAAATAGTAAGTTTAGGCAATTATAATACAATAAGTAACATCTAGTATGCAGACTCTAGTTTTTTGCGGAACAACTATTGGCCAGATGCTGATACTAAGGATGATCTTCATTATCTTTGAAGTTGTCTCTGGGCTAAATATCAATTGGGGGAAGAGCTACATGTACCCCATTAATGAAGTGATGGAGGTGGATAATTTAGTGGCTATTCTGGGTGGAAGAGTAGGGAAATTACCTACTATCTACCTAGGAATGCCTTTGGCAGCCAAAAATAAATCAAAGGGGATTTCAAATGGAGTTATAGGAAAATGTGAGAAAAAATTGACCAATTGGAGGAGCCAGTACCTTTCTTTGGGGGATAGATTGACCATGGTCAATAGTGTTCTGGATGCAATGCTTACATACATGATATCAGTATTCCCAATGTGATCAAGAGAATAGACATGATAAGACGGAATTTTTTTTGGGCAAGGAAATGAATACGAGAAAATTCCACCTGGTCAAATGGGAAGAGGCTGTGAAAAGCACGAAAGAAGGGGGTGTGGGAGGATTAAGAATATGAAGATGCAAAATAGAAGCCTAATGTTAAAGTGGATATGGAAATTCATTACAAAAGAAAAAATATGTTGTGGGAGGTCATCTGTGCAAAGTATGAAATTGACTACTAAAATAGTGACCACTCCTTATGGTTGTAGTACCTGGAGGTAAATCAGGAATTTGTGGCCACTACTATTGTCCAAAATTAATTTCAAGGTAAGGAGTGGACTCAAAGTGGCATTTTATGAGGATAAATGGATAGCTTAGAGACCTTTGAAGCAACGATTCCTTGATCTACACATTCAAGGTCTCAGCAACATGCCACTGTTGCTGAGATGTGGACAAGTCAGGGATGGAATGTTCATCTCGGAGAAATCTAAATGACTGGGAGGTCGACAAGTTAGGCTCTTTCTACAACACCTTGGCCCCTTTCAAACACCTAACTGGGGAAAAAGATATTGCAATATGGAAAGTGGGTAACAAAGGAGTTCTCTTTGTGAATTCAACATACAACCACCTCACTGTTCCAAACAACAAGATGGAACAATGGCCTTGGAAGATGATATGGGGGACAAAAATTCCATATAAGGTCAATTGTTTCACATGGCAATTGACCAGTACTGATAGAAGAAAACATGAGGAAGAGGAAATACCAACTATGCTCCAAATGCTACTTATGTGAAGAACAAACAGAGACAGTCAATCATCTCTTTTTACAGTGTAAATGGGTAGACCAGCTATGGAGACTTTTCATTTGTTCGAGGAAGATCACTTGGGTGAAATCAAGGAACATAAAAGGAGTGCTGAAGTGCTCGATGAGAGTTGGGAATGCTACAAAAAGGTAGGATAGATGGAAGATTGTCCCAGCTTGTATATGATGGACAGTGTGGAAGAAAGAAATAAAAGATATTTTAAGGGCAAGCAGAGTAATCTAAAAAATTTTAAAATGAACTGCATGGCTTTGTACTACTTTTGGTGTGAGCAAAAACTGTTAATACAGATTGAAGATATTTTTGATGTTTTAGACTATTTGTAACAAGTACAAATAGGCCTCCTAGATTGTAATACTTTTGGAAGGGCGACTACGTTTTGATGTAGTCATGTCAGGGCAAGCCATTCATGTGCAAAAATATAAGATAAGGAAGAGGGACTTGCATATGGTGTTCATTGATCTTGTAAAGACTTGTGACAAAATCTTGAGGAACATTCTTTGGAAGTGTTTGGAGGCTAAAAGTGTTCGAATGGCTTTTATTAGGGCGATAAATGACATGTATGATGGAGCCAAGACTCGAGTTAGAATGGTGGGAGATGACTTAGAACACTAATCAATTGAGATGGGGCTACATCAAGGATCAATTCTTAGAAAGGGCTAAGTATTCTTTTTTCAATTTCAAAAACAAAAAAAAGTTTCTTAGCCCTGTTTTATTTGTCTTGGTGATGGATGAACTGATGCGGTTTATTTAGGAGGAGGTTTCATGGTGTATGTTATTTGCGGATGACATAGTACTAGTTGATGAGACATGGGACACAGTTAATGATAGGTTGGAGGTTTGGAGGCACATTTGGGAGTCCAGGTGTTCAGGTTGAGCTAAACCAAAGCAAAATATTTGGAGTGCAAATTAAGCATCTCGTCGGATGAAGTGGACGTGGAAGACTTGCCACACAGACTATTCCTAAGAGAGTTCTAAATATTTTAAGTCTTTGATGATGATGCCACACACTGCATTGGGGCAGTAGGGATAAATCAAGTACTACCTAAACTTAAAAGTACTTCAAAGTGGTGGTTAGATTGTCCTTGTTGTATGGGATGGAGTGTTGGCCAACCAAGAATTTACATCTTCAAAAGATGCATGTTGTGGAGATGAAGCTGTTGAGGTGGATGAGTGGGCATACTAGGAGTGACACGATCAGGAATGAAGTTAATCTGAGATAAGATGAGAGTGGCCTCGGTGGTGGATAGGATTAGGGAAGCAAGATTCAGATGGTTTCGACATGTAGAGGAGAGGTGCGTCGATGCCCCAGTGAGGAGGTGCGAGAGGCTGGTTATAGTGGGTCCGTAGAGGGGTAGGGGTAGGTTGAAAAAGTATTGGGGAGAGGTGATTAGACAAGACATAGTTTAGCTTCATCTTATTCGGGAGATGACTTTAGATAGCAAGGGGCGGAGGTCAGGTATTAGGATGGAAGGTTAGTAGGGATAGAGTGTTGTCTTGCTTTGTGAATGTTTAGTGCCTGTCATATAATTAGTCGTACTCTTGTAGCTCTTGCCATACGTATATTGTATTTTGATTATTACTCTATTTTGCTGCTATATTTGCTTTTCTTTTATATTGACCACTATCCTTTCTTCATTGTTTTCATGTACTTGAGACAAAGGGCTTTCAGAAACCACCTCTCTACCTTAATGAAGTAGTGATAAGGTCTGCGTACACTCGATCCTCTCCAGACCCCACTTTGGGGGATTTAACTTGGTATCAAGATATCATCTCCACGATACTTGAAAACCTCTATGAAGATATCATCTGTCCACATGCTTTTCTAATCCTCATACTTTTCTTGACTTTATTTCCTAACTCTATGGTATAGTCGAAGTTGTTATAAAGCATAGATGTTGTAGGTATTTAAAGTTATCCTCCTCGTGATTCAAGTCGAAGAATTGATCAGAACAACCTCTTGATATCTCCGTGATCTCATTATTTTCTTTAAGATACTTCATCTTGTTTTAAGTTCTTGCTCCTCCTTTCTTAGTTGTGCCTAATTTGTACATCTCTTTATTCCCTTCCGGCTTCCCTAGCTTTTGGTATAAGCAATTAGGGCTTCTCCTCGTGCTATGCTAACCGTCTTTACTTCCCTGTTAACTCTCTTATGTTTGGTAACTTCCTATAACACAACCTTTTACTGTAATATCTCTTTGAACCTCCACATTCCATCACAAGGATTTTAAGGTTTGAGGTCCTACGTGTTTTAGACACTTGGTACTTAATTTGCTACTTAATTCAACCTAACGTTTCCTTCCTCAAGATGTATGCATCCCATCTATGTCCTATGCTCCTGCTCTCCTATTATTTCCTAAAACACTAACTGGTTTGTTAATTTGAATTGCCAACTCATCTCGTTTTTCTCTCTACTCCATTGTACGTCAAGACACCAATTATGATGGGTGGTCATGGGTTCTCATGGTATAACCTCAGTCCTTTACATCTATGTTGCTCGGACTCTTCAAAAATGTCGACGGGTGTGTCGGATCCTCCAAAAATAGTGTATTTTTGAAGGATCCGACACGGGTGCGGCAACATTTGTGGAGAGTCCAAGCAAGTTAGCTTTACATGTGGTCCTATCACACCCTTTGGCCTTTTTAAAAGTCTATTTGACTATGGTTTTATTATATCTACTCTTTAAATGTTGCAGGTATGATACCTTCTTTACATCTACTCTTAAAGTAAACTGTAAGATATCCTTTCCGTCATCATTCCTAGTACGATAACAATATTCTCATACATTTCGTTGAAATCATCGCTGTATCTAATGACCATTTAGATCTCCCCTACTAAAGATTTGTTTGTCATTTAGAATCTCTTGCACCAAGGGATGTCTTCTCAAAATTTAGTTTCCATTTTTTGCAGCTCAGGCAACTGATGGTATTACTTATATCATCTGCCAATACCTTAATGAGATAATCATACCCAACTATGTTTACGTTTTCTTTACCCTTAAGTTGTGGTTCTGCAATGATTTCCATCCTATTTGTATCTTTATCTATCACATAATAGTAGCAGTAAGAAGCACTTGTAAGTTTGTTTTCACATTGTTCAAGTAGATGGGAAATGCTGAAGCAATTGCAGCTGCGTTTGCTAGTGGTTTGCCACCTGGAATAAGCGGGACAAATGACAGATGTACTATTCTTGTTTCTAATTTAAATTCAGATGTAAGCTTCTGTTCTTATCCTAGTATGAATACCATAAGATTGTTTCTCTTTACAATTTTATAGTCCTAAAAGATTACTATCTTGACATTTTCTTCTGATTTTTTTCCCAACCGCAGAGAATAAATGAGGATAAACTTTTTAATCTGTGCTCCATCTATGGAAATATTGTAAGCATTAAGATTCTACGCAATAAACCAGATCATGCTTTGGTTCAGATGGGTGATGGGTTCCAGGCGGAATTGGCTGTTCACTTTTTGAAGGTCTGTTTGATATTCTCTTCCGGATGTGTTTTGTTTGGACTTGGGAGGTCATTTTGATTTGTTCCACTTGGTATTAGGTATCTAGATACCTTTTGAATCATCCAATAACTTCTCTGCTGCTATTTTTTCTTCACATGAACATTTGAATTATGTGAATAGTTAACTATTCTCAATTGCCTCACTTTACATTAGTTCTTATCTTTTGCTTTCCTTTAGTTTCTATAATTATTCATTATAATGAACTGAAGCTTCTATCAATTTTCCTCCCCTGGACTTTGAATATAGGGTGCCATGTTATTTGGAAAGCGTCTGGAAGTCAACTTCTCAAAGCACCCGAATATTACTACTGGACCGGACACACATGACTACTCAAATTCAAATCTCAACCGCTTTAACCGTAATGCTGCTAAAAACTATAGGTACTGCTGCTCCCCTACCAAGATGATCCACCTATCTTCCTTACCCCAGGATGTAACAGAGGCAGAGATAATGGCACATTTGGAGGAGCATGGTACCATCATCAATAGTAAGCTTTTTGAGATGAATGGCAAACAGCAGGCTCTTGTTCTTTTTGAAAAGGAGGAGCAGGCAACTGAGGCACTCGTATGCAAAAATGCTACATCTCTTGGTAGCTCAACCATTCGGATTTCATTTTCGCAGTTACAGAGCATCTGAGAAGCCTTTTGTGATAGGATCAGTAAGTAGTCAATGCCATTGTATACACAATAATGACAAAAATGTAATGTGCTTCCACTGATTTGTGGTTTTAGTTTCTGCTGCCTTTGTATCCTTTTTTCCTGTACTAGTGATTGTAGTTTTTTTTTTCTTTTCTGCATTGAGCATGTTGGTACTGCTTGAGCATATTGCTCTTCTTCCCCTCTCTGATTACTGTCATTTAATCTTCACTATGTTGTACGGGGAGTTGCATGGTGAGAAGATGAAAGTAGTCGAAATGAAGATGTTGAAATGGATGTATTGGCCTATTAGGAGAATCTGGAACAAAGATATTGGGTGTGAGGTAATAGTGACCTTTGTGGTGGATAAGAGGAGAGGAGAGGTGAGGTTGAGATGGTTAAGATATGTGAGATGTGTGTTCGAGTGAGGAGGTGAGGTTGGCTATGGTGTGTCTTAGGAGTATTGGGGAGGTGACTTGACATGTTATGATACATTTATTGCTTATTGAGGATATGATCCTAGATAGGAGGATATGAAGGTTGAGGATTAGGTAGAAGATTGGTACGTAAGTAAACATTGTTGTGTTTTTGAGGATTAGGGTAGAAGGTTGGTAGGTAGTTAAATATTGTCAAGTTTTTTCTGAACAATATTATTTTAGTACTCATACATTTTATCTGTGTTCTTTTCTTCAGTGATCATGTTATTTGTTGTTTTTTCTACTATTTATATATGTTTTTTTTACTATAATTTTTTCTTTACTGATATGATGTGTTTTTATTTGAATCAACGATTTGTCAAAAATCACCTGTCTACGTTAACAAGGTAGAAAATAAGATAGAAATAAGACCATGCACCTGTTAACAAGGTAGAAAGAAGATAGAAATAAGACCATGCACCTGTCTTAAAGGGGATGTCGTCGTCATCTATCCTTCACCCTTAATTATTTTTCTCTATAGGTAGCCCATCTCTCCCCCGGTATGCTACAGAAGACATGCATGCATTTGGTCTTACCCTGATTCAGTTCTCTCAAATGATTTGCTTTCGGGTAATGCATTTGCTTTCAGTATTTATGAATCACTGAGTTAATAGGATTAGTCAAGTAGATAAAATTAATGTTTGATGATAATCTAAATTGAGTCTTTTGGGGGTCGTTCAGTGTGAGGTATAAGTTATAATAATTTTGGGATGAAATATAGGATTATTTTATTTCATGTTTGGTTGGAGATATAAGGTAATTTTTGTACTATTTATCCTATTATTTTTATCTTAATGATGAGATAATTTATTTATATATATGATGGGATAATTTATTCTGAACTAACTTATTTTGAGATTAATTATTTTAAAATAATACGTTGCCAATCAAATTAGGCTGATGTATACGTGTTGAAAGCCACTTGAGAATAAGCCTTTAATACTTTTGATGTAAACCACGTGTAGACACTAAAATTTTGAAGGTCCCATTTCTCATCCTTGTATATTTTCTTAGACCATGAGCAAAGATAGAGAACAATACATACTCATCTAAATTAAATTTCCGAACTGACCAATAAACATTTTGAATAACACATAAGATAAAGGGAAAAACATAACTACATCCCCCAAACGACAAAAAGTGTCAAATTTACTCTTCGATTATGGAAAAAAGTTTAATTATTGAGTAGCAACATAATTAACGTATTTAAAAGTGAATGTTACAAGTCCTACACGATTTCTAGTTTTTAATACATAGCATTAGATTTCTAACAGTATCTAATAAATTAATATTTTAAAAATTATTATGCAATTAATTAAACGATATCTTTTTCATTAGTATGTTTTGAAATTGATAGGATATATCCCATAATTTTCTCCCAATCAATTGGTCATTTTTAGTTGTTATCAATCAATTAATTAATAATATACTTCCCATACCTTCTTTCTTCTTTCTAGTGTATATAAACTGGTTCTTGAAAGGATGGGACTATACTTGAGCCAAGGAAAGCATATTTTATACACTTTCTATAAATTGTTGAAAATTTAATATCCAGGACCAAAACATGCAGCGGTCAATCGGTATGATGTATAAGAATAATATTAAATAGTTTGTATTAGTAATGTTAGTATTAGTTATAATTATATTGATTATGAAGAAATATTTTTTATTCATTGTTTGATTTGATATATTAAAAATTATGCATACTTATTTTAAAGGTACTGTCCATAAATCTATCTATACTATATTAAAAGTGTGAAGACAATTAGAAATATTATTTGAACTTTTTGCCTTTCATTGACTTCTCTTTAGATAAAATCGTTTTTTCACCTTTTTTTTCAATTATTACATTATTTTAATAATATAAAATATTAAATATAATAAACATAATCAAAATCTTGAGTAAGAATTTCTTTATTATAGTTAAATTTCTTCACTGGCTCTTTTTTAACTAAATAGACTTGATCCCCAAAAAAGTAGCCAAAAACTTTCATAGGCAAAAAATTTTTAAAAACGATCCAAAAAACAGGTTATTATAAAGCCCCAAAAGTGATAAAATAAGAATTTCTTAGTAGTATTTTAAAACGGAATAAAATTCTTACTTCTTAAACCTTTCCTTATTTGAATTACTTATAAAAATCCTAACATTTTAAACTTTAAAATTAATTATGATTTTATTAATTTATAACAATCCGTTCCTTATTAAATTAAACTAACTAATTAGGATTCCTTATACTTTCCTTTTGTCCCTTTTTAAAGAACCCTACATTGCAAAAGGTTTTTCCATGAAAGCTTTTGTAGAAAAAGGTGATCCTTTTAAAAACTCTCCCATGCAAAAAGTCTTTTGATGAAAAAAATCTTGTAAGTTCTCTTAAAAAGATGGTCATTTTGAAGTTGGTAATTAAATGCCTTCTTTTTTATAGGAACATGGTGGCTTTTACTGGAAATATCTTTTGTACAAAGAAAAATTCCAACAAAAAATCTTACGAGAGATGACCATTTTGACGTTGGTAACTAAATGTTTTTTTCCCTCAAAATACATAATAGTTTATTTTATGTTTTCACAATTTAAATATGATTATTCATCTATTGGATTTTCTTTAAATCTTTTTCACTAATTTTGAATCTATGGAAGGAATCTTCACACTATATGAAGGCATCAATCAAGCAGTATTCAACTAAAGAATTCTCTATTTTTTTTTAGGTAGATGAAAGCTTCAACGAGAGAGGTGTATCAATAAAATCACATTGCTTGAAATTTTTAACAAAACAAATTTTGCAATAACTCAAATTCATCTAATTCAGAAAGTGCAACATAAGACATAATAAGCTATAATTTTTTCTCACTATTTTTGTTTGTCTCATTATCTCCTTAGGTAAGATTTTGAGTTTCTTTTTTAAGAAAAAAATTCAGAAGTAAATTATAATTATATTGATATTGTGATATTTGATTTAATGACAAAATTATAGTGTTGTTAGTCTTTTGGTAGATGATTCTCAATTTTCTTCTAGTACAATTTTTAGGTTGCCTTCTTCTGCAATAGCATAATATTTTTTTTATTATTATTAATTTATTATAGATAATTGAATTATTTTATTATGTCAATATATAATGTAGTTCGTTTTCCTTTACCTTATTATTTAGGGTGTATTTTCATGATTTTGACTTTTGATATCAAAGGTGAGTTATCATGTTTCTATTTAAGTATATTTTTTATTTTAAATATTTTAGATACTTATTTTAAGTTTCACACTTAATAATATAAAATATAGATAATAATTTGTATTTTAATCTATATCTATACTATATTAAAAGCGTGAAAACCTTTCGAAATATTGTTTAAACTTTTTGTTCTTTATTAAAAAGACTCCTATTTAAGTAAAATCGTCCTTTCACCATATTTATTAAAATTATTATTTAATTATATTTATAATATTGACTTTTAAAATATATGGAAAGAAGTGATAAAATAAAAACTTCTACCATGAAAAGACTCCTAAATCTTCTTTATTTGATAGACTTCCACTTATTTCTTATTTGAATCAACAAAATATCATACCACCGCAAATTCTAATTTACTATGAATTCTAATTAGTGATAAAATCTTTCTATATATAAGATATTTATAAATAAATAATTTTATCAAAATTAGTGAATTATTTATTTTTTTATAAATTCATAATTAAATTTAATTTTTCTCTATCTGATACCACATTGGAGCTTGACTAATCTAGATTCGCGTCAAAAAACTCTAAAATAAGGCCAAGAGGGATAGATTAAGGATGAAGGAATACTCACCCCTCCACACACTTGTTATTGGTGTATACTTAACTTCATAAATAAATTTCAATTACAATATTGTGATCTAAAAGGTCACAAGAAATTAATTGAACGCAGCATAATGAACTAATGGTCACTTTACTATGTTGGGATCTAAAAGGTTATAATCTTTTAATTGCTTTGTCGTCTCTTTACTCAATTAATCAAGTTCTACTTCATAAATATATACTTCTTAATTTTGACAATTGAGCTATGAATACATGGACGACTATGATTGAAGTAATTAAAGTTCAGTTAAGAGATTGATGCACAAAAAAAGAAAATAATGGCATCATCGTGGCAGAAATATAAAACGCGTGGAATAAGGACTAATATGATAAAAAAGATGTAAAAGAAAAAATAAAATTTAAAAGACAATTTAGATCTTTAATCATAATAATAATGCATATATTAAATTCTTTTGCATTTAATACCTCTAAAGATTTAATGCATAAAAAAGTGCTCATTTGATATATCAATTTCGAGAAATTCAATATGAAACAAATAAGACTATATATGGAACAAACTAAATAAATCATTAACTACAAATTAAACTTAAATCTCAATCGTATTATATAAAATAGTTTCATTCCTTTCTCTTTCTTGACAATTTCCTTTTCTTTTCCTTACTCCTTTCCCATTTTTTTTCGTTGCGTTCCATTTTTTTTTTTTTACATTTCACTATATTTCATTTCATCTAACATTCTCATCTTGGCATGTTTATCCATATCTAGCACTTCTACATATGGATTTGTGCTGAGGGTTTTAGGAAATAACCTTTCTATCTCGATGAGGTAGCGGTAAGGTCTGCGTACAATCGACCCTCCCCAGACCCCATTTGTGGGACATCACTGGGTATGTTATTGTTGTTGTTTTTACTCTAAATCTCTATATATGGCTTATTCCCAGCCTATCATTTATTTTTTATTTTATTTTATTTCTTTTTAATCTTATAAAAATTTCTCGTACTCAATTTTTTCTCTAAATTATTTCATCATATTTCTTCTACAAGGAAAAAAGATAAATACGATAGAAGAGAAAAAAACTTACATTCATACAAGAGTCTATGCTTATAAAATAAGTATCAAATTATTTTTGACTTCAAGATATAACTTTTTCAAGTGTTTTGATTCCCGTTAGACCTCATTGATCTTCTAGTCATGCTATGTCACAATTTATCACTTCGATCTCATCACAACAAAAAACTTCTCAAACCAACCTCCACTAATGGTATACATGTAACGTTCAACAAATTAGTAATTTCATGCCCGTATTGGTTTTTTTTTTGGTAAATTAACTGCGTTAATAATCTAACAGGGTTAGAGGAACATCACATAGTAGTAATGTTGATGCTTGAAATGACAAAATGTCTTTGATCATATTTAGGCAATGATTTTTCAATTTAATTTTGTGTATATCATCTATTTATGCAAAAGGAGAGATGTAGAATGCAAATTATGTTGTATATCTATTATATAGTGATGATTTTTTCTTAAAGGTTCTATAATTAAGTGATGAGGAACAAATCCTCTTAAATTTTGTAATTAACTGATCCATATACAAAAATGTACATGAAATATTTTATTGTAGAGAATTGTTTATTTTATTATAAAGAGTTGATGATCGAAGCTTTTAAATTAAATACTATTCTTTAATATTTTGTAAACATTTAAGATTATAATTTATACATTTTGTCTTTTAAAATGAATAAAAAGCTCCAAAAAACTCCCCAAAAAGATAAATGAAAATAATGGCTTTAGAGGCGTGCCGCATCGGCATCCTTTTATATATATATATATATATTATCTTTCAGAAATATAATTAGGAAATATGTTTAAGACCTATTAATTAAATATGAGTGAAATAAAAAATTTACTATATCAATTATTATTTTTTTAATAAATGTGTGACAAGTAAATCCGAGTGAAAGTAATGATCAACCATCCCCACAGAGTTAATCTCCTTCATTTCACTGAGTTCTATGTTATACTATAGAAACATGTCAAAAGAAGTGGGGATTGACAAGTATTTCATCTATAATTATTCTTTTACCCGTTTCATGTCCATTTTTTCAAAAACTATGTTTACCCTTTATTTATGTTTGAAGACAAGCTTGAACTTATCATGGCAAGTATTGGAGCTAAAGAGGAGAAAAAAGAAGAATGCGCCAAACATGATATTATCATTAAGATATGAGAAACCAGTACAAACATCTTACAGAGAACCATTTCAGCTTACTCCAATTAAAAAAGGAGAAGCAGCCAAGACTGGACTCTCTCTATCGCTCAGGCTCACATATATACCAGAACTTCCACAAAAACTATGTACAAGACCAGATATACTCAACAGTAGCCACTAAATATTTGGCTGCAGTAGTATTATAAAACAAAAAAGCATAATATAGCTGTACAGATATCAACTCATTTACCACAATCATCTACCAGAAGTAGCATACGCTTCTTTATCTGTATCCCGTTTGGCCGTCTGTGAGCTAGCTGAGGTAATGGGCAGAGGAAGAGGAAGTGGTAGAGGGGGCTCTACATTTGGAGTAGTTGTGTCCGTAACTTCCTCTTGTGAGGTAACAAGGACCGGTTCTTCTGTTTTTGGAATGTAATTAAAGGAGAGATCCTTGTTAGCTGCCAATGCTAGTAGTTCTTTCTCCTCGAGCCCTTTTGGTGGCCCAAGGGTGCAACGATCTGTACCATACTTTGCCAATGCATCTTTGAATTTTTTGATCTGTTCCATGGTATGCACACTGATATTAGACTAGAGTTTCCAACAAAGATAACTAATACAACACAGCCAATAATAGCATTGATGTTATAACATTCATAGAGAATCAAGCTCAGCAGACAAAAAATCACTGCTTAACATTTCAAAGAATATCCAACAAGCAAAGTACAGCTAACTTTAGTGACCTAGAAAAGAAAAGTTAGATCCAATAACTTTGAGTGAATTCGAAGCAAGCATAGCCAGCTAACGGAATCCATCATCAACTTTCTTATCAAAAAACACAATAAATTGCATAAAAAACTAACCGTGGCATTAGTACAGCTAAAGCTGCAAACACGACCTTCAGCTCCTCTATAGAAACGGAAAAATGGGAGAACGTGAACGTTAAGAGAGTAACACATGGACTTGTGTTCCTCATAGTTCACCTGAAGAAACTGCACATCTGGATTCATCTCTGCCAGTTGACACAACTGTATTTACCAATAGAAAGTTCAAAACTAAAAGAAATACAGTTCAAGGTGACACACACACACAACCAGCTAGAATTTGCATCCTTAGACCAAAAAAAGGAGTTTGTACCTTGGGATGAAGAGCTTTGCAGCCTCCACAGCCAGGGGAAAAGAAATCAACAACTACTAATTTATCCCCCTTACTGAGAAGAGACTCAACAAGGTCTTGGGCACTGCTCACCTCTTTCATGTTAGGTTGAATACCTTTATCCCACCATTTCTGTCGTTTCCTGAATCCGATAGTCATCTGTAAGAGTTGAGAAATTTCAACTTAATAAACAGAGCATAAAGTAGCTATTATCAATTTAATAAAATCAAATTTAACATCACAAGACTCATATTCAACCACAACGCCCACAAATCCCCAAAACAAAAAAAAAAAAAGAAAAGAAAGGAACCTGAGTAGTAAGAGCTGCAGCTTGGGGATTTCTTCGGTTGAACTTGAGTACGACTTCATTTATGACTAATCTACGACCACAGAAATCGCTTCTTGGCAAACAAGAAGATGAAATCTTCAATGAAAGATTGACCGATCTATTGCGAAAAGAAGAGATGTTAATTTCAGCAGTATCAGAAGACGAAGGAAACACAAAACCTTTGCTAATCAATTTTGTCATGGCTTTCCGATCTCAAATCATCAAACAAACACCAGAAATCCTCCCAAGTTTTCTTCGAGATTCAAGTGTTAAAAGGGAAAAAGTTGGGGAAAGAGCGACACAGACCGGGTCCCAAAGAACTTGAAAGACAATTTTGGGAATATTATACTGGACTTTATCATAATCCAACGGTTAAAAGGAATTGGTTTGGATGATGATCTGTGGTCCAGGTTCCAAATAGATCCGGACCAGAAAAAACTGCAACATATATTTGGATAATGGATAGACTACGGTTTCGATTACGCTTCCTCATTCCTATTTTCTTATTTTTACAAAAATATATTTTACATGTCTATTTAAATCATTAAATTTACTCAGATTTTTTTAAAAAATTAATTTTTTCTAGACAAAAACTGATCTTTCACTTATTATCCAATGCACGAGTCCAACACTAGTAAATTTTTTTATTAAATGTAAAATTAATATTTAATAAATATATTATTATTATTAATTAAATTTTAAAATTTTAATAATTGTAGTACTCCTATTTAACACAAATATAATTATGAGAAATTATTAAAATAGTTATTTAATTTTATTTATTCAGTTTAAAGAGAAAAAATAACTGATCGAGATATAGTAAAATCATAGTTGAAGCAATCGAGAAAATTATTTATTAGCGATAATATTGTAAAATCATAGCTAAAGCAAATAGTTACACCAGTGCAATCATAAAATTATATAATTTTTTTAAAATAAAAATTAATTATTTAATATTAAACAAATAAAAAAGCCTTTATAAATGATACTAAATCAAATATATACAGCATATATAGTATTTTAAAAATGTAGTAATCAATAAATTCGTAACTAATATCCTAGAAGTAATTAATTTATATTTCTTAAATTAGTATATTTTAATTAATATTTCTTAAATTAGTATATTTTAATTAAATTAATCTAACAGATAAAAGTATCATATCTTTAAGAACATCACAAAACACATGCTTGTTAAAAATGTTCATATTATAAATATACTATTATAAAATTATTAAATATTTGATAAAGATAATCTACCAAGTTTAATTAAAGAATCAATAGCTTGTAATATGAATATCAAGTTAACAATACCCCCCAAAAAAGCAACTAAGAACATAATGTAAGTTTTTAATTCAAAATAAAAAATTTAACATAATACTCTTGTATCAAATTTCAACATAAAATATTTAAATAAAAGAAAAATAAAAGTCTATATTTATTCAACAATGAATTTTGCGTTAATTTAAAACTTAGAATACTAACAAAATCATATCCATAAAAAAATTAAATAGAATAAAGATAATACAAAATATTGCATGGACTCACATAATAAGATTGAGAACGCGAAGAAAATGATATAAAATCAAAGGTATATGTATTTTTTTTAAAAAATTAAAATAATAGAAATAAGAATAAAAGTAAAAGAAATAATAGAAATAGAAATAAAAAAAGAATTCATGTAATTACATGGTGTAATTAACACTCAATTTCTTACCTTCTCTTGGAAATTGAGGAGTGTAATTATGTCACGATTCGGATATAGGGTCTAGCTGTGACACGACGATATACCCGAAGGCATTCCATCCAAACCTCATGTTCAAATCATAAGCATTTATAAGGTAAAATAAACATACATAAGAGGATAAGCAAGCAGAAGTTTATCAAAGTAAAAGTCATAGTTCCCACAGGAGAATATACACAATCCATTAAGGGCCAAATCATGCCTCTACATCAGAGATCTTGGTGGGGATTAGCACATGAATCACTAGTTCACCCTCAAGTTATACATCAATAGAATGAAAATGACAAAGTCTCAACATAAAGGAAAAACATCATAAGAGCTTGTTCCTGAACCATGAGAACTCACCGATAGGTCTTCAAGCTCAAACTCCGAATCTAGCCACGAAATGAAATAGTCATTTCATTGTCCGTCCCTACATGATTAAATCATGTATGCAAAGAATTATGTGTTAGCACATGGAATATACTTGGTATGTAGGTGTACCATGAATCAAAGGACATCACAATAATATCAATATGCACAATCATAATCAATAGGATAAGAACACAATATGCATGAACATGCAAGTTTAAAACCATGAGAAGAAGCATCATCGATTTCATTCATAACCTTAATATTACATATGTGGGAATAAGACTACAATCGATATATAGGACCAAGCAGACTATTACATGAAATTCCAATGTTATCGCTATCCTAAGTAAAAGAGTAGCCTACTTTGGCAGAGTAGACTATACCTTATCTTATTGGAGCTTTCCCATTTCGGCAAGTGCTTTAGCATGAAACCTTATGGAATCCATTTTATTTCAACATATGTGTTACTTATGTGGATCTACTAATACAATACCATATAGACACATAATCATCATCCCTACAGTGACCTGTAGTTATGGTAGGCTTTACATTAAGGACCCCTTAGGTTGAGTCCTCACGCCCAATCTCATTCGGTGCTAAGTCATATCCCACAGAATACATAAATCATGCATATACATAGCTTTAGTTCCAAGTTATACTTTCATAATTTCATAAATAGTCATCATAACTTTCATGAAAATATCATGTCATAGTAATAGTCCATCCACTTTGCTTTCATCATAGTATGGGTAGACATTCCCACCTTAACATCATCATAAATATTTGAGTTGTTATCATCCTCTTTAACATAGCATCATCACATCTTTCAATACATCATCATTGTCATAAAACACATTTTTACATACTTGAGATCATAATCATGAAAATTCATAGCTTTATCATAAGAGATTAGGGGTAAGTGTGGTGCATGAACAATTTACTTAAAATCATGCAATTGAGTAGGCTTCATAGGGTAAAATTGTAATTAAAATCAAATTGGATCATTGATAAAGTAATCCACATCAAGTCATTAAGCCTTAACATGCATACTTTGAAATCACATACTTTTACTTAAAAATCATATAGATCATGTAATTCATCATAATTCGTGTATAATTAGTCATAATTATCATGTATAAATTATTAAGTGTGGCCCAATTTATGACATAGAGAATAATATAGAAAAGTCTGGAAGAATCTAGACATGTGTGGAATTCTCTAAAGGAGTCACGAAGGTTCTAAAGATGCGTGAAGTTCTCTAGAGAAGTCTAAAAGATTCTAGAAGAATGTGGATCTTGAAAGAGGAACCTGGAAGGTTCCAGAGAATTCAAGATAAGTGTAGAAAATTCTTACACCTTGTAAATATTTAAGATATTTTGGTAGAGGTTTCTAGATACTTATTTGTAGCCATTGGATCAAATTGATCCTAGCCGTCCATTGAGGAGGTGGAGTAGTATATATACCTCCCCATGGCATTCATTTTGTAACCATCCAAGAATCCAAAATCAAGAAGCAAAAATATCAATACAAAGAGCTTCCTTTTATAACCACCTTCCATAATCTTTCATATTCTCCTTCACACATATTTTTTATTTATATTGTGAGAGTTTGTTACTCTTCTTACTACCTTAATACTTGGTATATTATAATACTCTCATAATATACATATTATTCATATTGTGTGTGTTCCTCATTTTATTAATTATCTTGCATTCATTCTTCAATATTCTCAAATTTCTCATCTTATATACACTTTCGCTCTTGCTCCACTCTCAACAATTGGTATCAGAACTAATGACACATTATGTCGACGGTCACTAAGTTCGACATTGAGAAATTTGATGGCAAGATAAATTTTAGCATATGGAGAATCCAAATGAAGATCGTTCTTACACAGAACGGATTAAAGAAAGCTCTTGAAGGAAAAACGAAGAAACCTTCAACAATGACGGATGAGCAATGGCAAGAGTTAGACGAGAAAACATTGGGTGCTATACAATTATGTCTCTCAAAGGAAGTATTACATGACGTTGGTCATGAGGAAACGACAACTGGGCTATGGAAAAAGTCAGAGTCGCTTTACATGACAAAAAGTCTTGCCAACAAGCTTCGTCTTAAAGAACGGCCTTATACTATTCGCATGGCTGAAGGTACTTCTATTCAAGCTCATCTTAATGAGTTTAATTCTATTATTATTGATCTTAAAAATTTGGATATTAAAATTAAAGATGAGGACAAGTCAGTTTTATTAATCGTCTCCTTACCTCCCTCTTATAAACACTTCAAGAAAAAAATATTATATGGCAATCATGATACTTTAAGATTTAAAGATGTTAAAGCATCCATTCTTTCTAAAAAATTGAACTTGAAGTGCATTCTGAAGATAAAGTCGAAGGACTTCATGTAAGAGGGAGGACTCATGAAAAAGTAAATAATCATAAAAGAAATTCAAGATTCAAATCCAGGGGACATAAAGCCAACATAACCTGTCATTATTGCAAGAAGCCAGAGCACAAAATTTCTGAATGTTATAAATTAAAAAATAAGAAAGACAAGGAAGAAAAATTCGAACAATCTCAAAAAATTGCCGAAGCCAGTTTCATTGAAACAGACTCAGAAGGTGACCCAATGTTACTCGTATCTTCTTCTAAGAAAAGTCTTAATAAATGGATTCTTGATTCTGGTTGCACCTATCATATATGTCATCACAAGGATTGATTTGCCACTTATGAATCCGTTGATTGTGACACTGTTTTGATGGGGAATGATTCCCCATGCAAGGCTGTTGGGATATGTTCAATTAAAATCAAGACACATGATGGTATTATCCAAATATTTTCTAAGGTTTGACATGTTCCCCATTTAAAATGAAATTTGATATCTCTGGGTACTCTGGAGAAACTTGGCTATAAATTCTCAGCTGAAAGTAGAGTTCTGAAAGTTTCCAAAGGTGCCCTAGTTCTCCTAAAGGCAATCAGAGATGGAAATCTATATATATATTGCAAGGACATACAGTGACAGGTTTTGCAGCCATTTCATCCTCTCTTTCTGAAGCTAATCACACTCATCTGTAGCACATGCACCTTGGTCATATGAGCGAGAAAGATATGGATATCCTGAACAAATGTGATCTTCTAGGCTCACTTGGAATGGGTAAGCTTGATTTCTGTGAGCACTGCATTTATAGGAAACAAAAGAAAGTAAGTTTTTCTACTGCCACTCATAGCTCTAAAGATATTCTCGATTATGTCCACTCTGATCTGTGGGGACCTTCTAGAGTCCCATCTTACTCTGGTAAGCGCTTTATGATGACCATTATTGATGATTTCTCTCATAAAGTTTGGACTTATTTCTTGAGGAATAAAAATGAAGCTTTGTTTGCCTTTAAAAAGCTCTTGTTGAAAATCAGACAGGGAGAAAGGTGAAGAAGCTGAGGACAGATTGAGGATTGGAGTTCTGTGATGGATACTTCACAGAGTTCTGCGCACAAGTCGGTATTGCTAGACATAAAACACTTTCCGAAAGGCCTCAACAAAATGGTTTGCTGAACACTTAAACAGAACTCTTCTAGAAAGAGTTCCCTGCATGCTTTCCAGCTTATAAAGGGATCTATGGAGGAAAGTCTGTTCTACAACAACATATGTCATCAATCAATCTCTATACACTACAATTAACTTCAAGATTCTAGAGAAAGTATGGTCAGGTACACCCATCAACTATTCTAGCCTCAAAGTATTTAGGTGTACTGCTTATGCTCATATTAATGATGGAAAATTAGCTCCAAGATCTATAAAATGCATTTTCATTGGTTATTTTCTGAATCTAAAGGCTATAGATTGTGGTATCCTGAAACTAAGAAGATTATTCTTAGTAGAGACGTCACCTTCAATAAAAATGCTATACTAAAATCCTCTAGTTCGAAGTCTTCTGTTTCTTCTAATATAGATGATCAGGAAGGTATTGGTGAGAAGGTGGAGCTAGAGACAATCTCCCATGATTAATGATATCTCTTTCTCGAACACTCAACACTCTCAGTGCAGTTATGAAGCACATCAAGAGAAGCATGACCCTATTACTACTGATCAGCCACAAGGTTCATAGCAGTCGAATTATCAACTTACCAAGGATCATTCAAAAGGATAGTCACAAAATCTACAAAGTACCCTGAACATGAATATGTTTCTTATGCACTCTCAGTTATTTGAGGGTCATATGAGAAGAATACCACAAACTTGTGCCAAGGTGGAGATTGTTAAGTGTGGCCCAATTTATGGTATAGAAAATAATCTAGAAAAGTTTAGAAGGATCTAGACATGTGTGGAATTCTCTAGAGGAGTTTGGAAGGTTCTAGAGACATGTGGAGTTCTCTAGAGAAGTCTGGAAAATTCTAGAAGAATATGGATTCTGAAGAAGGAACCTGAAAAGTTCTAGAGCATTCAAGATAGTGTAGAGAATTCTTACACCTTGTAAATATCTAAGATATTTTGGTAGAGGTTTCTAGAGACTTATTTGTAGCCATTGGATCAAATTGATACTAGCAATCCATTAAGGAGGTGGAGTAGTATATATACCTCCCCATGGCATTCATTTTGTAACCATCCAAGAATCCAAAATCAAGAAGAAAAATATCAATACAAAGAGCTTCCTTTTATAACCACCTTTCATACTCTCTCATATTCTCCTCCACACACATTTTTTATTTATATTGTGAGAGTTTGTTACTCTTCTTACTACCTTAATACTTGGTATATTATAATACTCTCATAATGTAAATATTATCCATATTGTGTGTGTTCCTCATTTTGTTACTTACCTTGCATCCATTCTTTCACATTCTCAAATTTCTCACCTTATAGACATTTTTGCTCTTGCTCCACTCCTAACAGGAATCATAATTCATGCATAAGGAATCATTACTTAAAAGTTCATAAGAATTCATCATGAAATTTTGATAAAAAGAAGGTTTTGGATTTGGCTTCATAGATGAATCTAATCCATGAATGAAGCCTTACATACCTCATGTAGTCCTTAGAATTGAAGAAGTCAATCTGAAAATTCTTAATCAAACCTTCAATCTTTAGTTTCAATGGAACCCTTGACTTAGAGAGAGAAATATTGAAACCCCTTAAGAGAAATTTGGGGATTAAAGACTTCAAATAAATTAGGAACAGGATTTATAATGGATAGGTCAGTTAAGTCAGTGAGGGTATCCAAAATGACTTGGTTTATAGCTTAGATGAATTGGAAGTATCAAATACACTCTTCATAAAAAACTACCGGAGTCATCCACGAAATCCCTCCTGTGAGTCATGAGTGCACCTACGGTCTGTACCTTGGCTAGTGGAATTGAGCGTCACAAAATTTGAGCTACTGGAATTGTAGCTTCTATGCTATGAACATGTAGTATGACCCATCATTCCACTTACGAGCCGTAACCCCTTCCGTAGATCGATTCCAAACTAAGATAATTTTTGAATTCCTCAAGGCCTCATGAGACCTGTTGACGGGCCATGGTTCCTTATATTGTTCAGTTCGATTGATTAGATAAGGAACATCAATCAAATTCTGTTAATTAATCTATTTTTCTATTCATTACTAACTTGGTCCAGTGACACTAGGTGGGTTCTAATATTGGCCGCTATTAGAAAACATTCAATATGAAGATAATTAATTAATACATGTATGTACACTTTTCAAAAAGTATGAATTATTCAATTTTACCTTGTTAGATCTTCATGGTTCTCACAACCCTAGTTGTGGATTCAGGTACTCATGATCAGTGCAAATATCAGGCTTATGAATTTGAATAACATAATGAAGTACTTACACAAGAGAATTAAGAACAAGAAATTCAAACTCTTCTATGAGAATCATAAGATTAGAATCAAAAGATGAAATAAGGTTTTACAAATGTTTCACAAACTCTCTAATGCTTCTTTATTGTTCCCTCTTCGTTCTATATGAAAAATAACCTAAAAAATCTTATTTATAGTATTTAAAATATAAAACCAAAATAAAATAGAATAACAGGGTCGGTAAGCTTTACGAGGGTCTCTATGGTCCGTGCAATAATTTATGGCCTGTGATTGGGCTTACGTGAACTGTTGATTTGATTATGGAACTATCTTTTACGACACCCCTGTACGACCCATAAGGGGTTTCGTATAATGGATTTTCAGCAAGTCCCTACCTTTTGATCCTCAGGACACAATGCCAAGTCTACTATACGTAAAGTCTTCTATAGCTCATCAGCATGTTCATAGACTCAACTTCAAAAATTAACCCTTCATTAGATTTGCACACGAAATTAGCTTTATGGCCCGTAGAATTCTCTACGGCCTGTAAAGGGTCTTGTGGAACTTTACTTTCTATAGCTTCTGCATATTTTGCCTAAAGTTCGTGTCAATCCTGAAATCCTACAAAACAAACACAAAAACACATCAAACCCACTAACATTGCATTGAGAACACACAAAATTCTAGGTTTTAAGCATCAAAAGTGTTGTATTTTAACAGCACATCACTCATCCTATTCACGATCATTGTTTACAACCCATAGTTTGAACTACAAGCCGTAAATGAGGCTCGTACTCTGCTCTGCAACATTTCTAGTTCAACTTCTTCTGCACTTTCTAGCTTCCAAACTTACGAGTCCTTACAATATCTCCCCCTTTGAGAACCTTCCTCTCAAAATATACTAAATGTAGGCTCTAGGGAGTTAAAGAAGTAGCTAATGACCCTACATGAATGAAAAAAATTCAATTTTAAGCGTCTCAATGTAAAATTTTCAAACTCATGTTTCAAGTACCATCCAAAACAGTCCCACGAACATGCAAACATACATAAATGACTTGAAAATTAAAATGCTAGAAATTTGGGGTCTCAAATGTCACGACCTGAACCTAGGGTCTAGGAGTGACATGACAAATAGGAACCTCAGAGTCCCTAAACAAGACTCATAGTATCTATATTCATATCATTGGTTCAGAAACGTATACAAATAGTAAAAATATAGTTCTAAGGGATGGGACAAGAAGGTAGGACTCAAGCTATGGGGATGTCATAGTGAAAGGGAGTAACATGGATCCACATAACACGTTGTACATAAAGACTAAGGGGCGGGTAAGTATGACTCACTCTATGGGGGACAATTCGGGACTTAGGATCTTCACAAATAACATAAGAATACATTATAATACTCATAGCCAATCCACATAACGAAATCCAATAAATAGTCAGATCCATAAACATAATCTTCAAATACAACACTTAGCATATAAACGTAGAAGAGTCTACAAGGTGTCCAACAATATCGTTAGTCATAAGATAGGATGGAGTCAAGACATGTCCCAAGCTCATCCTCAAAGTAAATAGCATAAACAAAAGCACCATAGGTAGAGGAATGGTGGTTTTTCCTATGATGATAGGACTCACCATAACAAGCAATCTCAAGATCCAAGCTAACCATCATATGATGGATGAAGGTAGTCCTTGGTCCATACATGGTTAGATCATAAAGGTAGTGTTAGTATGTTTGAATTTACTTAGTATGCGGGCATGCAATCCATATGACTTATCAAACTCGCATTCAATGTTAGATAATAAGGGCACATAATATAAAATGAGATATATAACAAGAGATATAGTATACAATATGCTATGAAACCAATGATGCATGACATACAATAATGCTCATATATAATAGGGATGGACTATAACCGACAAATCAAACTCATATGAGCTATTACATGAATTAGTCCAATGAAGACCTCTATCGGTAGGAGAAGATTACTTGCCAAGGATAATCCACATCACACCTTACGATCTCGTCATTTCGGTGGCTAGACACCTTCCTTACAACCCCATCATTTTTGAAGGATTTTTAATATCATATCATATTAACATGTAACCATTCCTTATAACCCAGTTATTTAAATAATGGCTACATATACCTATGCTGACACATAGTTCAAGGAAAGGGAAAGGGCCCTTGGGGATAACCCTGACGCCCCCAATCCATTGGTGCTAAGTTAAAACATCCCACGAGAATATTTATGCATATATATGTTTTCAAAAGAGGCAATAGTCATTTCAAATTCTCTGAATGCACATTTAGGCTTAAAAGCCAAACGCTCTTTATAATCATTCATACTTGGGCTAAAAAGCAAAGTCATAGTTCATAGTCATGCTTCTCATGCATAGAATAGCTCATTCACATAACATTATGGTGCAAACACCCAATATGCTCAAAGAGCCAATAACAATAGACATTTATGTGATCACATTCTTGTAATATCCAATATCTTATCAAATCATAGGCATAAACATAATTGGGCTTAACCCACTTCATAAACTTCATAAAATCAAATGCTCATGAATGCATATGTTATGAATGATATGAGAATAGCACGGGTAAATTAGATTTAATCGAAATCAACAATACAATATGTAATTAAAGTAAATCCATAACTAAATCCATATTTAAATCACAATATCCCATGCTTAGCTCAAACTTTAAAGGGACAATGCATAATCCGATCTTCATAATGCTTATGTAATTCAACATAATAGGGCTTCAATCAACTTAAAATCAACAAAGAAGCATAGCTCATACTTCAATTGAATTTATTAAAACATAAATCTAAAAGTCCAAATTTAAAGTAAGCAAAATTCCATGAAATTCAAGTGAAAAAAGTTTGGGTCTTCTTGGTTCGAAGGGACCAAGAATCAACCCCACATACCTTAGCTAATGAAGGAGATTCAAGAAAAAATTTAATGAAGAAAAGAGTTTTCCCTTGATTCTCAAGTTTAGTATTCACAAGAGCTTTTGAGAGACTTCTTAAGGAGAATTCAATATAATTCTAAGTGTAGGAATGGATTTAAATGAGAGAAATAAAGTATAGGTCATTTGGTGTCTTTAGATAGCACAGAAAGTCGCAAAAAATCCTTAGGAGAAATCATAATTATGAAAATGCCATTAATGAAACAAGTAGAAAAAATTGAAGTCAGGGATCTCAGAGAGAGATATACGACCCCCCATGATGTATATGGACCGTATACTTGCTTTGTGATCCAACACTTAGAAAAATTCTCCTACCAAAGGTCTGAGGCAGTAATTTCATACTTAGAAAGTTTCAATGTAGGCATCTATACGGTTGGTCTCACGGTCCGTACCAAGGTATATGGACCGTATACTCCTTCGTACCACTTCACTTAGAAAAATCCTTAATTATAAAGTTTCGAGACGGTGATCCAATACTTGAAAAATTTTAACTCCAGCACCTATACTAGGGACCTCACAGACCTTGAAGTGTCATATACTTTGTGAGACATCCGTGCGGCATGCCTTGGCTTCAAAACTATCGATTTTCAAGGTCAAGGCTACCAACGGTCCACCACACTATCTGTGAGGACTCGCATAGTCCGTGTAGGGTCCGTATATGGTATGCCTTAGTATTAAACTCTATATTAAAGCCCACATACCCCACACAAGGCCAGCGGCCACTGTAAGGAGGCTCCACACGATCCGTATAGTCCCACACTGATCGCGAAGGCTTCCATGAAGCGTCACTTTGGTCCAAAACTTTTCGAAATCAAATTTCCAAACTCCAATAAGGTCGTACAATACCCAGGTCCTTAAATTAAGGCAAGAAGAACTTAGTGCCTTCGGCTTGATTAAATTAAAAAGGATAGGTGTATCATATGACTCGATTATTGAAGGAGTGAATAAATCTGCCATGTCTTGAAATCTCTCTTTTGATGCAAAATCATCATCATGTCTGCCTCTACTTCCCAAATTGCAACATTTAATTTGTTAATTTTTTCAAAGTACTTTAACAAAGATAACTTCCTTGTTTCTTAACCTCTTTATTTGTCGGTCTAGAATCTCAATCGAAACATCTTCATAGGTCATGTTCTTTTCAACACTCACATTTTCTAGTTGAACTAAGGAGTTTGAATCATCCAAGGATTTCCATAACATTGGCATATAGAACACCAAATGAATCATATTCATCTCTATTGACAACTCCAATTTATAAGACACTTGCCAACCCTTTTTACATCTTTATAAGGTCCTACATACCTAGGGCTGAATTTCCCTTTCTTGCTAGATACACCCTTCATAGGAGACACTTTCAAATAGACCCAATTATTAACAATGAATCTGTAAAACCCCAAACCTTACAATACTAGTACAATGGAAATGAAACATGACATGGTTTGGTCAGATTAGCGCTAATTTTTAAAAGTGCTTAAATCTCGTGTTAATGGGCTATATGTGCGTCTAATGCTTAAGAAGGTCGAGTGCATATATATTTTGTGTTGAATTGAGGAGATTAAGACCTTAAATGAAGTGAGAGAATTGAGGTGCTTGTAGGACTTAACAAGCTAGCAGGTGAATCACCTACTTGCTTAGCTTAAATTTGCTAGCTAAACGGAGATGAGGCTCGACGTCGAATTTATTCAAGTCCGACTAAGTCTGTATTAAGGGTATGACTTTAGCCTATGTTATAGCATCATAAATGGACTATATTTTTAGCCCAAAAAGGATATTAAAAAAGGACCCAAAGACATCACAACACACCTAACCATTTGGGCCCAAACTAAGTGAAGGGAAAGTTGTAAAATAGGCAACCCAAGCCCATCAACTTAGAGACCCATTTAGGCCCTAGTGTGATGTCCAAGCTGGTGGACAACCGGCTTATTAATATGTGGTATACGATGGTCAAAATGTCAAGAGTAAGGTGGCAAAACTAGAACTTTAAAAAGGGGTTACAAGCATCAAAAACTCATTCACTTTAAACTTGAAAAATTTCAGTTTTCTCAAAACTTTATTGTTCTTACTTCTTGACCTAGCAAACAGCTACAAGGGGACTTCTAGGGTTCTTGGATAATCCGTACACCTTGAAGGTAGTGGTAAGAAAGTTTACACATATATCTAGTATCATTTTCTTATGAAAAACAAGAAGTATATGCTAGTATGTTGTGCTGGAAATTTGAGACAGCATGTATTGAGAAAGTTGCTGCATACTTACCTTTTTTTTTTAGTGATTTCTCTATGGTTTGTGGGTTGTATTATGAATAAAAGTTGATATTATTACCATGGTTTGAGTTATAGATATTATCCTAAGGTTGCTGCCCTGATTTTGGTTTCATTTAATAAGCGCGTTTTATTGTGCTATCTTAAGTGTAATATTGATTAGAACTTGTGGGCTGTTGGATGGAAGGCTAGTAGCTCATGTCCTTCATGACTTCTTAAGTACTAATATAAGACTATTTTAGCTTTGTTTGCATGTGTAAATGTTGTTGGAATAGTTTGGTTAGAGTTGGAATAGGTTTGGAATTGTCGACGTCAAAATGTAGCGAAGGAAGGTAACGTTATGCTGTCCATTTTTAGGTTGTGTAGATTTGTTATGTGTTATGTGTTGTGGGCTGTTGTAAGACTGTTATGGCACTAAACAAGGCTGGACATGATGTTTACATGCTAATGTATATTAGAAAATACGATTAGGGGTGGAAAGATTGAAAGAATACGCTTGGGTTTATAAATACCCGCTTGCTGCCCATTTTTTTTTATGTGATTGGGCACCCAAAATAGATCTATTGGCTGCTAATGCTAGTTTTATCACCTACTATATTGCAGATAAGTATTTGGAGGAAGGGAAGGTTATCTCGAGGTAGTAACAAGGTCATACAATGAGGTATGTAAGGCTACTTGATTTTGTATTACTTGGTATGAAATCTAGATTCTTCATTGGCACATAAAGGCACTTGTCAACTCTGACACAACTATTAACCGTGTCTCAACTCTTTGACATGTTCACATGCTTCTATACATAGTCACCTTCAAGTCTGCATACATGCCTAGATACCAAGTTACATGGGTTCTTGTTACTAAATAAAGATCACGAGTTGTTCCATTTCATACACATTTCATTATTTATGTAATATACTCTTTTCATTATCGTATTGTCTTATACGATTATCTACATGTCATATGCTATATATAAAATCCTACAGCTCCAATATTGTGACCACCAAAAGAACCATCTCAAAGGTAATTAAAAGATAAAGTATATTGTTTATTGATGGGTGGTAGCCCGAGGTGTGGAAGAATCACCTAGCCAGGGACGATCCTATCACAGGTGGTAGCCCGAGGGGTTAAGGAAGAACCTAGCCAGGGATGATCATGATACAGTTTACCATTGATCAGTTGGTCATTTGTATTACAGCTGTGCACAGATTATACAGTAAAAGTAAAGTAATATAAAGAACATAAAGTACATGATTCCAAAGTGTAACAAAGGTGGTCTCTAATCTTGCACCAGTGCATGATCTCATTAAACTATTACTTCACATACAGTATATCTTGCCTTACATATTCAGTACATTGTCTCATACTGACGTCCCTTACGAGGGACCTGCATTTCATGCTACAAGTACAGGTGCTAGTAGATCTCCCCAATAGGAGTACAAGATATCCAGCTGCTGTTCCAAGCTCCAGGTTGCTTCAGAGCTTTACATGTCTAGAGCTTATATGTTTATATTGTACAGTTAGTCGAGGCGGGGCCTGTCCCGACCCTTATCAGATGCTTTATCTTATCTAAAGGCTTTATAGACTATAAAAATTAAAGTATGATCATGCCTAGTACTTAAAACACCATGGCCCTAACGACCTAGTCATATGCATTTCCTTTTGGCTTGTTATCACTATTTATTTTGTTAAAGGCATGCCAAACATAGAAACCCACCATAATATCTATAGAAAGAGCTCAGATACAGGTTGGTTCTCCCGAGCCTTATCGGCAACGGGTGCCAGTCCGCCCTAACAGGACTTTGTGGCATGACAGAAGTAGTATCAGAGCAGGTCGTCCTAGGGAGTCTACAAAGCCGTGTCTATGTAGAACCTTGTTTATCGAAGTATTGTACAACACATTTATAAGCAGGAGGCTACGTGGCATTTAGGAGTTGTTACTTTCTTTCTATTCTTTAGATCGTGCCATAAAGTCAAGTTTAATAGGTGCATTATATTTAATTTCTAAATTATTTTGTACAGTAAGTGTGCCAAAAATAAGGTAGAACAAAGGTAAAGTGAAGGGAGTAGAATTAGAGTCGTTGGTATACCCAGCCAGGTGAGACAACGAGATGATGTTCGAGAGGAGTCTTTGTCCCATACATCTCCAACTCCTATAGTTCCTGATGAACCCGAGAGTAGTGAAATTCCCCAGAACCACCTATAGATGCTATCGTGTAGGATCTAAGGAAGGCAGTCCAACTATTGACTCGTATAGTTGCTGGCCAAGGTTAAAGGCAAGAAGGTCCAATTATGGGTACAGGTGGTACAAATAGGGCAGCTAGTACCAGGATACGTGATTTTCTTAATTTGGACCCTCTATCCTTCACTGGGTAAAATCCTAACAAAGACTCTCAGGACTTTATTGATCAAATTCAGCATACTTTAGATGTTATGCATGTGGGTGGTACAAAAGTTGTCGAGTTAGCGACATATAGATTGAAGGGTGTGGCTATATTATGGTATGAAACTTGGAAGTAATCTAAAGTATAGATACACCTCTAACTACCTGGTCAGAGTTCAAAGAGGTATTTCTTGACCATTATTTGCCATTAGAGGTCCGAGAGGCCCGTGCAGATGAGTTCTTGAATCTCCACCAAGGAAATATGAGCGTGAGGGAGTATAGCCTTCA
>JAOTQJ010000011.1:7846991-7857042 GCA_025642045.1 Solanum sejunctum | reverse complement strand
TCCCACATACTTAGTACATTCACATGTACTAATACATACTCTTGTCTACATGATATCAACATATAAGAATCGGTGCCCAAGTTGATCATACTCCTCCTCATGGCTAGACAGTGCTATTCCAGGCTTGTTGGGGAGTCCTCCATTTCAGGGACTTTGGTTTATGTTTTCCTCTTATCTATGTATTGTGACACTATCTTATTTATAATTTCACTATGATGGTGAGCCAAGTTACTTTGTCTTGGCTGTCGCTCTATCGATGTATTTAGAGGTATTTATTAGACATACGGTGTGTTTATGTATGAGCTTTGACTCTTGACTCTTGATTATGGCATTTATGCAAGCTTTACCTTAGTCCTATTGTTCCTATTCCTAATTTCTATGTTTTTGTACGGTTTCACAACCAAGTATGTGTGACGACAAGTTAAGCAACCTGTTTGGGGTACCTTCAGGTTCCCCATTCAGGGTGTCACATTTAGGCCCTATGCTTGGGTCATAATAGTTTTCTTGAGGAAATGAAGGTCTAAAGCATGAGATATGATATGAATGATGTTATGATTATGAAATGAGCGTATATATATGATTATTCCTATATGAACTGTTGCACTAGAGCATACAATGAACCGTATATAAAGTGCAGAATTGACCATGCCCAATCTAGGGGGTTTGAGCACCTAGATAACGTAGTGAAGGGTTTGTACTTCTCCACCTGGTGATGGGGCAGCAGCATCACTTACCGAGATGGGGGTTTGTACTTGTTAACCTAGGGAAAGGTTTGGACTTCTTCACCATTGTGATGGGCCGACATTATCACAATCCTAGGTGAGGGTTAGTACTCATCCACCTAAGTGTTAGGGTAAAAACATCACTAACCTACCAAGGGGTTCGTACTTTGGAAATTTAGCTTGGTCTCTTCAACACATATGATATCCTATATGAGCATGGGTTACTTAAGCATGTTTTACTTATGCATTGATCATACATGTTATGTTGCTATACCATGTCTATTGCCTATTGTTATTTATTTTAATTATAAAACTTATCTCTTGTCGCATAGAATCTCACATACTTAGTACATTCAAACATACTAATGCATACTCTTGCCTACATGATATCATCATGTAGGAATCGGTGCTCCAGTTAATCATTCTCCCCCTCCACGTGGCTAGGCAGTGCTATTCCTACCTTGTTTGTGAGTCCTCCATTTCGAGGACCTTAGTTTGTGATTGCTATTATCTATGTATTAAGACACTTTCTTATGTTCTATTTTGACTATAAGTGTGAGCCAAGTTACTTTATCTCGGCCCCCTCTCTATCTATCTATCTAGAGGTATTATTGGACAAGATGTGTAATTATGATATAAGCTATGACTCCTTCTCTTGATGTTGATATATTGGGAAGTTATTCCTTAGCCCCTTTGCTCCTTTATGCTTGTTTTTATGTCTTTTACATGATTTTTCAACCAATAATATGTAATAATAAGTTAAGAGGCTTGATTAGGGTTCTCTCGGGTTCCCCATTCGCCGTGTCACATCTATGCCCCAGGCTTGGGTAGTGATAGCAACTTTCTCCACTCAAAAACTTAACCATCCTATCCCAAAGGAAAAAGCCCAGTTATTCTACTAAAATGCCTCTTAACACTCTATCATTAGCAAATTAGACATTCTTAGTCCCATCAAAAAGCTAATACTTAATTTAAACCTTCTAAGAGAGACTTTCTTAGTCGAGCCATTTATTAACCCCTAAATATTTGTTTAAGGGTTTCCTTTTAACCTTAAAATTTAACTCCTTGTTATTACTACTCCTCTGTATTATTATTATCTTTAGGTACTATACAGATAAAATACCCTTATATAACATGCCACACTATGTATATTATGCAAGACAAGAATTATTAGGTCTCACAGTATCGCCCCCCCTCCCCCAAGATCTTTTATCTGTGAATCTGTCAAGATATTCATCTGGTTGCGTTTCTATCTATACAAATGTTATTTTTTAGGATAGACCTATTGGCCTTGATTATCATTAGTCAACTTAAGAAAATTCCAACTACTAAGCTTCTTATAGCAATCCCATGACATGACATACTAATTATACATTCAAATCATTTAAAATCTGATTAATTTTTAGTAAAAAAATAATTGTCAATTTTTTTTATATGCAACTCACCTTAAGTTGTAAATATATAGGGATGTTTCTTCATCATTTCCTCTTCAACTTCCCAAGTTACTTCCTCAATATTTTTATTTCACTACAACACCTTTATGGAGACCACTTCTTTAGTTTGAAGTTTTGTTACTTGTCGATATAAAATAACCACCGATACCTCATCATACAATAAGTCTTCAACAACATAACTATCTCCAATTTGAGTAATACACTAAGGATCTCCAATGTACTTTTGTAACATAAATACATGAAACATCGAATGGACTATTCCCAATTCTAAAGGCGTATGAAGCTTGTACACCTCCTAGGAAATTTTTCGAATGATCTTATGTGGTCCAACCTACCTAGGACTAAGCTTTCTTTTCTTTCTCGATGACATGATACCCTTCATAGGCGATACTTTCAAGAGAATTCAATCTTCTACATCAAACTCTATGTCTCATCATCAAACATCTGCATAGACCTCTATCAACCATGGACTATTTGCAATTGGTCTCTAACAAGATTTAACTTTTCCATTACTTGCTTGACTACATTAGGAACTAGCAGCTTTGCCTTCCTAATCCCAACCCAATTGATTGGCCATCTACACCTTCGCCCATATAATTCTTCATGTGGAGCTATTTTAATACTAGATTGGAAATAGTTATTTTGGTTAAACGATCGATAAGAGGGAGATTATCATCTTACCTTCATTTTAAATTAGGCATGCAGGCACTTAATGGTCTGAAATAGCATGATTTGCTCACCTATCAGTTTGTGGATGAAAAGTATGTTAAAATTTACTTAAATTCACAAACCCTTCTAAAAATATCTCCAAAAATATGTTGTAAATTGAGCCCCTCGATTAGAGATAATAGATAATAGAAATCTGTAAAGGTGAATAATCTTCTGAAAGTAAAATCTAGCATAATCCTTCACTAAATGTTTCATTCTTATTGGGAAGAAATGAACAGGTTTTGTCAGCCTGTCAATGATTAAATAAACACATACCTGTATGAAGTATAAAGCAAACAAATGATGAAATCCATACTCATTATATCCCTTTTTAATAACAAATGCTCTATATATTAATCTAAGCCTCAAGGTTTGATATTCTACTTTAACATGTTAGCAGTTATGGCATTAGGATACTATCTCTACAATATCATTTTTCATGTTATTTCACCAATATATCTGTTAAAGGTCTCGATACATTTTTTCACTTGAGAGTGAGCTGTATATCTAAAATAATGCCCCTCAAAAAGAATCTTGGCGTAGAGCTCTCTGACGTTTGGCATACATACTGAACTCTAGTATCTAAGGATTCCATCTCTAGTTAGCTAAAATATAGGGAATTGTTGTTAGGGAATATTTTCTCTTAGTGTTATAAGCTTAGGATCCTCGCATTGTCGTTCTTTTACTTCAATAATAAAGGAGGATTTTTTCTATATAATTAATAATTACACCTCTGCCCTCCACATTTACTAGTCACACATACAATCTAGCTACCTGAAATAGATCTTCAGTCATTTTAGCCTTAGCAGCATCAATATGGCTTAGACTAGACATGGACTTCCGACTAATCACATTAGCATCAACATTAGATTACTAGGATGGTATAAAATGGTAACATCATAGTCCTTTAATAACGCTATCTATCTCTTTTGTCATAAGTTCAACTCTTTATGCATAAACAAATATTCGAGGCTCTAGTGGTCAGTAAAAATATCAATATGAACCCTATATAGATAATGCTACCAAATCATTAGGTCAAAACAACTGTAGCCAACTCAAGGTCATGAGTAAGATAGTTTTGTTCATATTTTTCTAATTGTTTGTAAGTATATGTGATAACCCTACAATGTTATATAAGAACACAACCTAGTTCAAATTTTTGGGCATCACAATATACAACGTAACCTTTGTTGCCATTTGAAAGAGCAAAGATAGGTGTTGTGGTAAAAAATGCATTGTTTTGTTAATAAAAACTCTGTTCACATGCCTCAATCCACTAAAGCTTAGTTGCTTTATGTGTCAATTTTGTTAGTGGTTCAGATGTTGAAGAGAATACCTTGAAAACTCTTCTATAATCCTACCAAGCCTCAGAAGATACACACTTATTTGAATTCAAGGGTCTCAGCCAAGCCATCACTACTTCAATCTTTTGGTCATCAACCTTGATACTATCGCCAATAATATGACCAAGAAAAGCTACATAAGTTAATCAAAATTGACATTTAGAGAATTTAGCATGTACCATGTTATCCTGGAGAGCCTATAATAAAGCTTACAAGTGGTCTGTATGCTCAGTTTCTGACTGTGAATATATCAAGATGTTATCATTAAGCACATTCAGAAGTTCATCCAAGAATGCTTTAAATACTCGATTCATTGAATCCATAAAAGCTATTGGGGCATTTATAAGTCCGAAAAAGATAACAAGGAATTCCAAATGGCCATACCTTGTCATAAATGCTATCTTTGGAACATCATTATCCCTAACTCATACCTAGTGGTAATGGTAACAAGATAATCTTTAAAAAGCATTTGGCACCTTGCAACTGGTCAGATAAGTCATCAATCGACGAAAGAGGGTACTTATTCTTGTATGGGACTTCATTTATCTGTATATAGTCTAATCACATCCATAAGGAGCCATCTTTCTTTAAGAAAGAGAATTGGAGAACCCCATAGTGATGTACTTGGTCTAATAAAGCCTTTATCTAGTAAGTCTTTTAGTTATTCCTTCAATTCCATTAGCTCTACACAAGGGAGGAATGGATATAGGATGCGTATCGATAAGCGAATCTATAGAGAAATCAAATTTTCCCTTCAGGGAATTCTTAAAAGCTCATAAGATATTACCATCAGGAGTTCATTCACAATAGGGGCTTATTGAAGTATCACTAGATCCTTATAAATATCACTAGTATGAAGTAGATGGTAAATACAACCTTTAGCAATTAGATTCTAAGACCTAATGTATGAAATAAATTTACTCTTGGGTGTGGCAACATTACCTTTCTATTCACGTGTAGGCTCATCTGGAAAATAAAGTGGACTAGTTTTGCAGGACAATAAATATTAGCATAACAATCTGCCAACCAGTCCATAGCCATATTGACATCAATACATGCATTATAAATTCAACCAAATAAGTAGAGGTTGGACATTCATTAATTAACATTGTACAACCATAATAGATATGAATAGCCATAACTGAGTCACCAACCCACATACATACCTCAACTAAATATGGAAATAATTTATGTCTCATGGCAAGATTACTAGTAACAAATGGAGTAATATATGAAAATGTAAAGCTGGGATCTATTAGTGCATAGACAACATGAGAATGTATCATCAATAAACTTATGAAACATTTGGGGATGCCTTTGAATCTTGTTATCCTGTGAGTGTATAAAAGTGATTTTGACCACTAGTAGAACTTAAAGTGTCTCCTCAATTTCTCCCCTACCATTGACCTAAGTAGACTATAGACCTTGTTGGGGATAAAGTATTGAGGGTGAAAGGGTGCTTGTAGATCCTAACGGCTAAGTTAGTTTATCTCTACCTAACCCCAAGGTACAAGCCAATAAGATATCCAATCTACCCATAATGGTAACATACACTTGAACCTTTTCTACACTACCTGGTATGAACTTACCACAATATGTACATGAAGGAGTAGTCCATTTCATTTGTACAAAATTCTCCTATTAATGACTTTTAGGCTGGCATGAGCTCTTTCCTGGTCTTGACTAAATATAATGATCAAACCACTGATCCTGTATCTATGGTAGAAAATGAGATACTAAAATAGGTCAATATCAACCAACTAGATGCCTCAAGTCACCCTGTGTCCCCCGATAAGACCCCATAGTATGAGCTAACGTAGTTTGCTTCCTTTCTCTGTGAGTATCATAAATCCAATAAGAAAGGGCTGTTGTAGTCGGAGCGAAAGCCTGTTTGAAAGAAATATCTATATCTTCCTATAAAGATGCTATACTTCAGTCTTTGATCATATGATTCCCTAAACCATCCAAATAATAATGAACTCTAGCGCTCATGGTATGCACAATATCTAGTGCATACCTAGCAAAATTATTAAACCTAACACTGTACTCCCTAATGCTCATACCCTCTGCGTTAGACTAATAAACTATTCATAATAGGCCTCCCGAAGCTATGTTTGATAGTCATAGACTAAAATTGCCTTAAAAAAGTCCTCCCATTCTAGTGGCAGAGCATCAAACCCTCTAGATCTCTTTAATACCTTATACCACAAGATGGTGACATGACATAGTCGAAACGAAGATGACTCCATATCCTTAGTTTAAAACAGAATGCCTTACACTCAATAGTTGATATATGTAGTCTAGAAATTCATGGGGATCATCGATGGAACTGGATCCATAATCACTAGAGGGCAAACTAAAGAGAATCTCATACTTTTGATATTTTTTTTCAATCTCTTCTGGCATGTGATCTAAGAAATAGAAACCATCCTAGTCAATAGTTGAATGACCCCTCTCATCCACTGCTTCGTAATCTCTACTAGGGGAACAAGAGGTTCTAGAGGACCTGCATCCCTAACTGCCTTAGGTAGAAATAGGACTAGTAGGGCTCAGGATATTGTATCTCCTTGGGCTTAATAGGTTAAGGGGAAGCTAGTACAATAGGTACTGAAGACTCATTGTGTGCCCCTATGGGAAATAAATGCCCTGATCCATCCAGGAACGACTGCTACCTTGCCTTAAATCCATACCTATCTCTCATTATGCAATCTATTGAGCATATGTATCCTGTTAGATAAAAATCACAAAACATGATTTAGATTTCATATGTTCTTATAGCTTTGCTCTATAGCATGATCTATTATGTGAAATAAATGTAAACATTCCAAAATGCCTCAGAGCCTTCTGATTATAAGTATGGTGCACAACACATCCATAAGTAAGAATCTGCTACACATGAAATTCTAGACTCCCTTGGGTACGAGCTACATTGATACCATGTTTATCATGCCCTACAAAGTTGAGAAGCACAACTGGCACTCGATACCAGATTTGTTTGAGTAAGCCCATGAACATACTAGCTAACTGAATTAGGGGCCAAAAGATCAGGTGGTATAACATATTAAATACTAATCCTGGACCATTAAAGTTATGACCTGATTCATAAAAGGTTGTATACACAAAGGTAGATAAGCAAAAATAATCAAGTACTAGCTACCTGACAAGGCTGCAATCGTAGACATACATGCACACACATATATATGTTTCCACTAAATATTTTCCACCTTAGCATATTTTTGGAAACCCATTGTTTTTCATATAAGGGTTAAGGAATTGAACTGTTTGTTAATATATGTGTAAAGGATTTTTGCATCAATTAATGGAAAAATTAATTACTGGTTAATGACAAGATTGTGATGGCTGCCATCTTAAAGTCTAATTATTAGGTGCATTGCATCTAATATATCTAAGAGAGAGTTCCTCTTTATTACCAAATCAATCAAATATTGCCACGTAATACTACCAAATCAATCAAACATTGCCACACATGTCTTCTTTTCTTTTTTAATCCATGAATATAGCTACCAAGTGGTGGGACTATCACAGTGCTAAAGAATTGTACACAATGCTATTTAAATTGCACTGTACTGTTGGACAATTATTGTACTTTCCCTTCTCCATAAAACACTATTATTGAATAGGTGTATGATTTTTCCTCCATAGGCCACGTGTATCTACCATAAAACCCCGTCTCAATTTCACTAGCAATTTTAAGAGGATTACCTCCACAATTCTCTTCACTCTTGGTCTGTTTATACTTTTATTGAAATGGAGATTTTAATAAGGTTGTTTGTATTTTTTTTGGCCACCACATTTTATTATCCTTCTTTTTATGCTTTTCACGTGTTTTTTGTTCACATCAATTCGTACTCCTCTACTTGAAGACAACTACCTCTTCTTCTTATTATTAAATCATTTCTTCCTTCGTCCAAGCGTTGATTTGCATCGACTTCTTGAACAACAAAGGTACGCCTTCTAATGTCTTTCACAAACTATTTCTGCTCTTTGATTTGTTGCAAATGTTTATTTGCTATTTTTCTTCATCTTATTTTCTAATCTTTTCCCTTTTCTGCAGTGCCCTATGGTAATCCTCCAATTGTTATGGTTGAGTCTTCTCCCAAAACCATCATAATTATTGGGAAGATAGAATAAAATGGAAGCCTCTGTCATATTTTGCCTAATCTATTAAAATATAAATAGGTTTGTAATTGTCGCCAATTTAACTTCCTCACATCAATCAATAATGTAGTATAACTAAGCAAATAGGAGTAGATATGTGACTTGAATAATAATTAAAATTAATTGATATTTATTGAAGAGATCAAATTCATCGCAAGTGAAAAAATCGTAGTTATGTTGCCTGTAAAAATATCAACACTTCAAATTATCTTATGAACAAACCCAAACTCAATCTCTTTCGAGTCAGAAATTAGTCAATTCTCTACCTTTTGATTAGTTGTAATAGTTAAAAACTTTTTTTTATCCTTCCTTTGCATCTCTTTGATTTGTCAATGAAAAAACCATTAATTTTGGAACCTAAAACTTTTCCTATGGCATCCTCTAGGTCTTATGGTAGAAATTACACCATGGAGATAATGAATTAATAGAAGACTAACACAAGAATATAGGCCAAAAGTGTCACTGCTAAAACATGTTATATATAATTTATATGTATATTGTTAAATGGAAAAGATAATGACTATCGAGAATAATTAATGTATTTCTGAACCAGATCATCTAACCAATATTTCCTGACAAGTAGAGCAAGTTTGCGAAAATAAAGGACTATGAACATCATATAGGAAACCTAAATGAAAAAAGAAATGAAATATTGCCCAAGATATACAAAATCAATTTCTTTGATAGTATATATTAGATTCTCTGATTTTTTTAGTTAGTTTACTCTGTATGTTTTCCCCTGTTACCACATTTTCATCATCTACAGAGAATATATTAGTTATAGTATATTTATAAACTTGGCATGACTGATTAGTTACAACACATTTATAATCTTTGTGTGGCTGAGTTGACTTTCTCATTAACAATTTTATTCCTTCTTGCTTGTTTTATCTTCTCTGAAATAAAATTTTGGTTTTTAGAGGAAAGAGTCAAATCTCTGTAGTCTTGGCATTACGAAATGTTTGGAGAAAAGCATTTTTGTACATCTATGTTGTCACGACTCATGCCTAGGACCTAGGCATGTCACGATGAATGAAATACCCAAAAATAACCCAAACAAGCATCTTAGCATATCGTATACATATCCTTGGTTGCAGAAGAAGATTAAACAAACACAAGAGTCAAACAAATGAAAAAGGAAAAACGGACTAAGAAAAACCATTCATAATGATAATAGTGTAAGAAGAGTCAAGCTCAAATATCATAGACAAACCATGACATAATATACAACTACACCTCTACATTGAATGGAGTGGGGGGCTAAGACACTTGCTAGGCTCATCCTCATTTACTAAGTATTCAACATAATAGCAAGTCTCTATAAAGCATGAATGATAGTAGATATCACCCTCAGAATTAAGGACTCACTGACTTGCTTTCATCATAATGACCAAATTAGCCATGCGGAGGAGGAGAAGGATCAAATGGAGCTCCGGTCCCTATATGGTGATATCATGTGGAATAAAGAATGTATTAGTACATTTGAATGTATTAATTATGCGGGATGCAATGGAACGAGAATCATAAACCATAATAACAATATGCTTAATCATATTCAATGAACATAAGCTCAATCTGTCATGTGTAATTAATGTGTAGGATGAAACATGCTTAAGAATAATCATACTTGCATATCTTGTTTAAC
>JAOTQJ010000011.1:7819702-7846891 GCA_025642045.1 Solanum sejunctum | reverse complement strand
ACTCTGTCGAATTTTTTTGAAATCCCTTAGCGGTCGTAAACGGAGATTCAGTATAAGTGTATGTCTGGGTGCCCTATTGGTACCATTCACGGCCCTGGGTTGGGTCGTGACAAGTATATACAAAGAAGAGTAATATATTAATATGCCATGAAATCCATGATGCATGAAATGCCATAATACTCTTCATAGCGAGGATGGCACCTCAACCAACATTTAAGTCCATGCGAGCTATTACATGTTGTCCTGATGTTTACCCTACACCGAAGAAAATGGGAAGTCCCCTACCAATGTGAACATCCATAATGCCTAACTGGATCTAGTAAACTACATAATTTACCACGCCTCTACTAGTAGATGGTCTATCTAGGGAATTAAGCCTTATCTAATGAATGATCCGTCTAAGGACTCAACCCTCACCTAACGGGTGACCCTACTAAGGATTCAACCTCATCTAACAAACGATCCTTTCACCTACATGACATGTAGTTATGAGACAATGAGATTCACCTCTAATGGGTCATGCCTCAACTAAGGGGATGAGCCTTAATCTCAAGGTCCTCTCGGTGCTAAGTCATCATCCCATGGGAATACATATAAATGTATATGCTTGAAATAGGAGCATTAGTCTTTTCAAATCATAATCTTGCGTACTTGGGCTTAAAATTCAAAACATACTTCATGATTATGCATACTTGGGCTAAAAAGCCAAATCATACTTCATTTCATACTTTCACGCATGGGAATAACTCATTCATACCTATACATAGTGATCTAAATGCACCCATAATTGTTCAGAGAGCCATATCATAGATATTGTGAGATCACATTCTTGTCATAACCATACTTTCAAATCATATTCATAAACATACTTGGGCCATAACCCACTTCATAATATTTATAGAAACCAATCCTCATGTATGCAAATTCCATGAATGAAATGAGAATAGCCTGACCAATAGAGGTTCATACTTAAATCAATAATATAGTAAGAAAGTCAAGTAAATTCATAAATAAATTCACATTTAAATCATACTTTAGATTACCTATGCTTAAATCAACATTTAAAAGGGATAATGCATATTCAAATCTTCATACTATCAATGCAGTTCAACATATTAAGGCTTAAATCACTTTTAAAACATTAATTTGATGTAACACGTATCACAATTGACTAATATAAATAATAATCTAAAAGACTCATATTCAAAGTAAACTTAAATTTCATAAATCAAAGAGTAAAAGACTTTGGGGTCTTCATGGTTGAAAGGAATCATGAATTAATCCCACATACCTTAGCTAACCAAGAAGAAATTGGAAGAAATTTGATAAAGATGAGAATCTTTCCTAACTCTTCAAGACAATCCTCCAAGGTTCACTTTAGGGGAGTTCTTAAGAGAGAGTTTGAATATAATTTTATGTGTGAGAATGAATTTGAATGAGAGAGGAAGAGTATAGGTCATTTGAATGTCTTAAGATGACATCGGAACTCACAAATATCCCTTAGGAATAGTCATAATTACAAAAAAAATCATTAATTAAATGGAATAAGAACTGTTGCCAGGGGTCTTGTGAGAAGGTCTCACGGTTCATAAAAGTTCACACGGACCGTGAGTCCTTCCCTGAAGCCTCACTTAGCCAAAATAGAGAGAACACAACATGGACGGGCTTTACAAAAATAAGTATAACTTTTTAATTCTCGAAATTAATTGAAACCAGATGCGGTGGAAAGCTTTTAAAAGAGCGTCAATATGGTAAGTCATAGGCTACCTAGTTCTTTTTATGCTAAGAGATATGGCAATTTAAAGTTGACCCTTCTATCGGTTCTTATTAAAAGCTTAGCCAATAGAATTCCTTTAAACTTGGCTTGATGAAGAAGGAACATGATGACCCTAAAACATATAAATAAGCTTGGATTGATGGCTTGAAAGTGAATTTAGCTTGAGATTAAAGGTTCCATGGGAATCCTCTGATTAGAACTCGAAAAGAAGATTCAGAAGGCATTTTGAGCAAGTGAATGAGAAGATAAGTGTTAGAATAAGAATGGAAGGTAATGAAGGAGTATAAAATGATCTAGGAGTCCCATACAGGGGTCATACGATTTGTACAAAGGCACACGGACCATATGCCCTTCCGTGAAGCCATACTTAGGAAATTCTTACTAACGAAGTTTCGAGACAGTGATTCCATACTTAGAAAATTTTCAGACAAATACCTATACGGAAGGCCTCACAGACCGTGAAGGGGTGTATGGTCTATGAGAGGTTTATATGTGACAGGAGTTAGCCAAAATATGGATTTTAAAGGCCAAGGCCCTCCACACAGCCCACCACACGGGCAGGGAAGCCTCACACAGACTGTGTAGGGTTCACGTGGTGTGTGCCTTGGTCTTAAACTCCATATTTATGCCAACAGTCTACACACAATGTCAAGGGCCACCTTAAGGTCCTCCACATAAGCCGTTGTGAGTCACACGGCCCGTGGAGGTGCTCGTAAGGTGTCACTAGTCAAAAACTTTCCGAAACCAAAACCCAAGAACTATTAAGGTCATCCAGAGTCTGGGTCCTTACATCATCTCCCCCTTGGGAACATTTGTCCTCGAATTTGCTAGCACAATTCTTGAAAGGCTTGACTAAGAACATAAAACATCAAAACACAAAAAGATACAATGCATATTTCATCGCTTGATACTCACAAAGTCATTAAAACTCATATCAAAACATCTTCAAATCATTCAAAACATCTTAAAAAGCATTTTCTTGCACATATATGCATGTCATGTCATGAAACACAAGAGTAAAAGAATTAGGACAATTTAGAATAGGAAAAACCTAACACCTTAGGCTTGAGTAGATTGGAAATAATGGGGGTATCATCTCATCATACTTGATTCCACTTTCCACGTTGCATTTTCAACATGTTGGTTCCTCAAAGTACTTAAACCAAAGCAATATCCTAGTCCCTTTTTCATTTGCCTATCCAATATTTCAACCAGAACCTCTTCATAAGACAAGTTCTCTTTGATCTCAACATCTTCCAAGGGAATAATCGAACTAAGATCACCAACAAACTTCCTCAACATAGACATATGAAAAATTGTGTGAATAGAACTCATCTCTTAAGACAAATCAAATATATAAGCCACATTGCTAATCCGCTCAATAATCTCATAAGGACTTATATAGGGGACTTAACTTTCCCTTTTTACCAAATGTCGAGGACTTACATACAAGGGAATTAACTTGCCCTTTTTACGAAAATGCATTATACCTTTCATAGGCGAAACCTTTACATATACCCAATCACCGATATAGAATTTAAGATCCCTTTTTCTAACATCCTGATAAGATTTTTGGTGACTTTGAGCCGTCTTCAACCTCTCCCTAATCAACTTCACTTTTTCCATGGCCTCCAACACTGTACACCTAATTTTCTTGGGATTATAGTCCAATCGATCAGACCACCGCCTTGTCAAGGCGGAACCTGCCAGTTCGAGCCCCATCAGTCCTGATGGATTCAATAAATATATCAAAAAATCTCTCTATTTTCTGTGAAAGGAGGACAGGGAGCATAATTTCATTCCCAACGGGAGATCTTTTGTTTTCTTTTTTGTTTTGCATTTCTCATCAAAGGAGTTGAAAGCCACTTGACTATAAGGAAAGGGGATGTTTTCATTACTTCAACTAGTACCGATTGATGGGAGAGAGAATACGTGGATTAATATAATCCATTATTTATTAGCATATTTAGGATTCTAGGAGAGACTGGGTCTGGTTTTTCAACTCGATCCATGTATGTAATGGAATAGAGTACCTTATTTTTTTTTTATCGAGAGCACATACACAAATGGAATTCCTTTCTTATATAACACAAAATGAATTTCACTCAATTACATTACCCTTAGAGAATACTTTTCCGGATTCCACTTTTTCCTTTTTTGGCTCCAGTTTTGTGTAACCTCAATTATGAACATTTTTAATTCGAAAAAAGAAAAATATATCTCATTCAAATTTCAAATGAATTTGAATGAGAGAGGAAACATATAGGTCATTTGAATGTCTTAGGATAGCATAGGAAGTCACAAAAGTTCATTAAGAGTTGCCATAATTACAAAATAACCATTCATGAAACGGAAGAAGAATTATTGTTAGGGGTCCCGTTAGAAGGTCTCATGGTCTGTACAAGCTCACTCGAATCGTGATCCCTTCTATGAAGCCTCACTTTGGCAAAATAGAGAAAACAAAGCACGGATGGGCTTTACAAATAATGAGAATAACGTCATGATCTGAACTTGAAAATATGTGAAATCAGATGCATTGGAAAGCTAATTCAAAGATATTAAATTTGATAGGTCGTAGGCCACTACTTATTTTTGTGATAGGAGAATGACCATTTAAAGTTGACTCTTTTATCGGTTCTTGTGAAAAGCTTAGCCAATGGAATTTCTTTGAACTTGGATTGATGAAAGAGACTCATGATGACCCTAAACCATATAAATAAGCTTGGATAGAGGGCTTGAAAATGAATTTAACTTGAGCTTGAATGTTCCATAGGAATCCTCCAATTAGAGCTTGAAAAGAGGATTCAAAAAGCATTTTGAGCGAGTAAATGAGAAGCTAAGTATTAGAATAATAACATATGGGAATGAAGGATTTTAAACTGATTTGGAGGTCCCATATAGGGGTCACATGGTCTTACAAAGGCACACAGACTGTATGCCCTTTGATGAAGCCATACTTAGGGAAATTCTCACTGACGAAGTTTTGAGAAGTGATTGGTACGTAGAAAATTTTCACACCAACGCCTATACGGAAGGCCTCATGGACAATGAAGGGGTATATAGTCTGTGAGAGGTTTATGTTTGACAAGCGTTAGCCAAAATATGGATTTTCAAGGCCAAGGACCTCCACACGGCTAGTGAAGCCTCACACGGACTGTGTGGGGTTCATGTGGTATGTACCTTGGTCTTAAACTCCACATTAATGCCAACACTCTACACATAAGGCAAAGGGACGCCTCAAGGCCCCTCCACACGAACATTGGTGAGTCAGATGTCCCGTGGAGGTGCCCGTAGGACATCACCTTGGTCAAAAACTTTTCAAAACCAAAGTCTAAGCACTACTAAGGTTATCCAAAATCTGGGTCCTTGTAGTAGGTTAGTTTTTTAGGAAATGATCATAGGCCATGTTTCAATTTAGTTCACTTACCCCAAATAACCAATAAAATTTGTAGCCTTGATCCAAATATTTGAGCCTTACATGTACATTTTTCTTTATAATTGCCCAAATCACCTTCACCACTATCTATTTGTTCTTGACTTTGGTCTTGGTGCCTCCTTGAACATTGTATACTTTGACTCAGTCAAAATGGCCTAAGTTGAGGGTGGTTGGAAAACGCAGCCCTGATTCATAGAAAGGAGACTGTGCACTTTAACTCACACTAAAACCCTAAGTTGAGAGTGGATATTGAAAAAGTCATTCTAAAATAATGGGAGATGGGAAACAAAGTAGTACAATAAGAAGGAAAAAACATGACATAGGTGTGAGATAGAAGATAAATAAATGCAAAAAAAGAGAGACAACAATGCAAAAGTGAGGAAACCAAGAAGCAACAAGTGTCAAAAGAAAAAAAAATACACCTAAAAGTTTTGAGATGTGCAGAAATAGAAAAAACAAGTCATAAAGTATCAAGGTTGGATATGATAGCTTCAACTAAATGCAGTATCAAGGAGGAAAAGTCATCACTATGTCCCAAATGTATCATATATGCCCTCCAAGCCTATGTTACAAGCTGAGAATGTCCTATCATGATCTTAGTTTAACTAGTGAATGTCATAGTCTAGAATATAAGGGAAAGCCTATGGTATTATGTACAGTGTTTGAATTTCTGTTGTGAGAGTAAGTGTTTACATAGTCCGTAGAATCGAATGAGAATAATCAAAGTGTTAGATAAGGTACTTGTTTGTTTATGAGGAAACTTGAATGACATTGCTGATTCTAGACTGTTTTGCTGATTGTTGATTATACATTATCTTATCTATTGACATTGTCCTGTCATGCCTTGATCTACACATATTTACTTGATAAATATCTTATTTATGGATTACGATTTGTTGAGGGTATTTTTGTTGAGAGACTTGATAAGTGCCACATGATTGGTGTGTATGATTGCTATTGTTGCTTATATTAGATTGAGCCTATCTCTTGAGGACAAGCAACAATTTTAAGTTAAGGGTGATGATGTGCCTCCAAAATATGGCACTTCTGATGTTTTACACTTGGAATTTTATATATTCTCTAGTGCATTTTAGTGGATATGATTTGCATTTTATAATGTTTTTACAAGATTATAGGATGCGGGACATTTTTGAGAAAGTTATAGAGTTTTCTGATAGTTGGCCTTATACGAGCTCATTTATGGTCTGTGATTTGATCTCTGAGCCATATATTGTGCTTGTGGTTAATACATAAAGAGTACTGGAAATTTGCAAGGTGAAACTATGAAGGTAAGTTATGAGTGGTAGTCCATTCTACAACCCTAGACTATTTCATAGAAGAAAAAGCAAAAAAGTTAGAGTTCCAGTCTACGATTAAGACCACAACCCATAATCTAAACCACGAGTTGTGGATGGAGGTTTGTGAAAAAGGCCTTGAGTTTAGAGAAGATAGTTTACAATCTCAGACCATGAGCCATAAACTCTTCTTCGGTTCGTACATTGGCTCGTGGGAACAATAAAGAACTAACAAAGTAAGAAAATTAAATAATTTATAATTTTGAAAAGTATGCATGTATGTATTATTTTTCTCTTTGTTTAAATTACTTTTTAATATGATCAATGTTAGAACTCATCTTGTTCTTACTCGCTAGTCCAAGGGGTTAATGAATGAAAAAAGGATAAATAATAGAGATCTGATATTATTACAGTTATCTAATTAGATTGAATGGCCTAAAGGGATAGCTAAATCTGGACTAGGATAAGGGTTAATAATGCATACACATGTAGGTGGCCCAAGTTGCATGGTGATAGTCATCTATTTGTCGGTCCAAGGACATAAGTGAACATTACTTACTAGTTTTGCATATTACACAGTAGAAAAGATTACAATTATGAGGTTATAGTATGTTAGAAATTCATGGGGAACATAACACCCTAGTTATATTCTCTCACTAGTTTCGTAATAATTGTATCTTGTTTGATATTAAAATAGGTTTATTTATTATTTCATTGAATTATAAACTCCCGCTCTTGAAATAAGATGATTAATAACTCGACATTTCTTTGACTATCTAATCCTAAATCATATTTACTTTGGGATAGACCCTAACCTAAGTTAGGTTCCATATTTGATAGCGACCGCTTACGCTTCAATTGGGAGGTGTGATTTGAGCGAGATCAGTTATCCTATTTGAGGGTCTAGTTGGTTGACTTTACTAAGAGTGGTATACTTGTCTATAGTGATTTAGAATCATTCCTAGTAGATGATATGAAGGCAAAACAAGACATGAATCTAGTCTTAGTTACATTAAAGAGGTTGGTTGCTAAAAAGAACAATGAGTTTTTCTCATGACGGGGAGATAGAGTGATTCATTATCAATGTTTCATATGTGTTCCCAAGTTGATGACCCTAAGGAAAATGATACTGAGTGAAGACCATAGTTTTCAATATTCAATTTATTTGAGATCCGCCAAAATGTTTTAAGATTTGATAGAAGTGTATTGGTGGAACAACACAAAGAAGAATATAGCAAGGTTTGTAGTGGTATGTCTCAATTGTCAACAACTACTTCAGCATCAAAGAATGAAAGATCTATCTCAAGACATTAAAATAACCACTTGAAAGGGTGATATGGATATGGACTTTGTAATAGGGTTGCTTTTTACCCATCAACAACATAGTTCTAATTGGGTTGTGATAGACCGAATGACCAAGTCAACCCATTTCCTCTGTGTTAAGACTTCTTATTTCGTCGAAGATTATATAAAGATATATACATGAAAATTATTAAAGCTTTATAGGTTTTCTTTATCTATTATTTCACACTGTGGTACTCAATTCACTTTTCATTTTTGGAAGTTTGTTCCAAAAGGTCTTGGTACAAAAGTCAAGCTAAGTAACACTTTTCACCCTCAAATCAATGGAAAAGATGAGAAAACAATTGAAAACCTAAAAGATTTGTTGAGGACATATGTATAAGATATTAAGGATAATTGGGATGATCACCTATCGTTAATTGAGTTAGCTTGGAATAATAGTTATCATTCTAGCATTAGGATAACTCACATGAGGCTTTGTATGATATGAGATGTAGATCTCCCATTGGATAGTTTGAAGTAGGTGAAGTAGCTTTTATAGGATCTGAATTAGTTTTTGTGCTATGAAAAAAGTGAGACTTATCTAAGAAAGGTTAAAGGCTGCTCAAGACTAGCAAAAGTCCTATTCGGATGTAAGGAGAAGAGAATTTGAATTCAATTTAATGATTGAGTGTACTAGAAAATCTCATCTATAAAGGATGTTATGCATTTTGGAAGAAAGAGAAAGTTCAGTCTCCAATATATGGACCCATATCAGATTCTAAGTCGGGTCAGTAAAGCAGCTTATGAGGTTGATATTCCATCGGATTAGGCATCCATTCATTTTGTGTTCTACTTGTCTTTATTAAAAAAAAATATGTTGGTGATCGTAGATCTATTGTGTCTTTAGAAAGTGTGGGTATTAAAAAAAGTTTGACTTATGAAGTCTTTGAACTTTTAGTATGACTTACTGGTTGTTAAAAAGGATTATAAAAGGACCTTAATACTTCAAAATAATTTTGGGACTTTTCTTTTCTATTTCTTACTAGGTGTCTGATACCCACATTGGAGATTGACTATTCTGAATTCATGTCATGTAGGGATTCATTTGGGAGGAAGCACTCTTTATCAAGAATTTTTTCATATCCATAGCTCAAACTCGAGAATCTAGTTAAGGAAGGGCAACCTAATCCATAGTACCAAATCTTTGGTGATTATTTTGGGACTTCAAAGAAGCAGTGCTATGAGACAAGTTTATGGGTCATCAATGACTTTATGGGCCATATTTGGTTTGTCATTTGCTTCAATGTTAAAGAGTCTGAGGACTTCACCTATGAAGGGGTTATACGACACGCAAAAGATAGGATAGACTCATAAAAGTGATCATTAATTAACATTCAGATTTTGGGTCCAATTTTACATACAACTTTTCATCGGCCATTGAAGGATTTACAACTCATAGACCTGGTTCATAGAACATGTCTAAAAAAATTTAATCAAGGGTATTTCAATTAATATATACACTCCTAATCTATAAACTACATTGTTTTAGTTCTATAATTACCCCTGTAATTGTTTTTACACTACAAACACACCCTATTCTAAGAATTCTCACCCAATTCACAAACTCTCTCAAGATTTTCTTTTCTCCAAGGTTCCATTAATGCTCACTCAAGCTAGGGTTCCTCAAGGTTTTCAATTTTTTTTTTCAATTTTAAAGTTAAGTCTCATACAACATGTGTAGATATTCATTCATAGATTTCTTTTATCTATGGAGCCCAATAAATTTTTAACTTTTTCTATCAAATTCAAGTATAAAATTTATGAGTTTTGATGATTTCTCATTGAATTTTATGAACTTTATTTTATCTTTTGATTATTGATCTAATTATACATGAATTTTTATTAATTCTTTGATTTCAAGGATTTTTATTCAAATTTTCCTATATGCTATCTAGGATTTATTGAATTGCTAATGGGTTTCTTCAACTATGATTTCAATTGATATTATTCCTCATGATTATGCATGATTTCATTCTAATTACATGATTTCAATTCAATTACTTGCAAACTCATGCTTTTACCCTAGTTTTCAATCCATGTTATAGTTGGAAATTTATAAGATTCTCAAGCAAGCTACATGACAAATATGAATCAAGTATGAATGAATGTGAGTTTACTCAACTAAGTAAGGATTCGTAATAATGGAAGGCCTATACCAACATTACACGAATCAACATGACAATGAACTCTTCTATGAACAAAACTTTACGATAAGCTTTATGACCTATGACAAGTATTTCATCGGATCTTGATTTAGCACTGAGTGGACTTTGAGGTGAGGACTCAATTCAAGGAGTCCTTACTAGCAATCTTTAGTTCCATAATTATGTGCCACTGTAGGAGTTACTGCCTTTATGGCTAGCTAGTGGATCCACATATAGCATATGTTCAAGACACGTGCTTAGGGATATAAAGTCTACCTTGTCAAGTAGATATATTTTCCTTTTTTCAATATATGGGAAAACACTAGAATTCTATGAATAGGCTCGCATGATCTTATTGTCGATTATGATTGATATCCCATACATGCTATGATTATTTATAACTCTTATTATCGTATGGTTCCATTATGATTTTTTATACGCATTAGTCATACTTATGTTTATTATGCTTTCAAATGACTTTATTAGCATGCCATTTATTTTGATCAATTGCATATCATGATTTACGACATATTGCATTACTTACATACTTAGTACGTTTAAAGTACTAATGCATACTTTCTTTACCTACATGGTATCACAATGTAGGGGTTGAGATTACGTGTTTACTTCTTGAAGCTAGTAGTAGATACCGAGCTTGATGTTGATGAGGCCTCATGATCCAAGTACATTCTTGATTTGGCTTTTCATTTTGTCGTTCCTTAGCTATTCTACTACAAACATTTAATTAGCTAGGGCCTATTTTAGTAACTCCTATATGTTAGAGGCTTTCAAGCTATGATATACTTGGAGGCTATGTTGCCTTTACCTACCTTCTTTCTATGGTTGAGATTGATAGACTTTTTTAGCTTTCGTTCTATATTCCATTAAATCTTATTGTCCGTTCTTGCCTTATGTTGATAGCTTTGTTGGAGTTTTTTTTGAAAATCCTAATAGCCTTATCATATACAGGGGTTAGTTTGGATCGTGACAGAAACTTAAGGAATTCTTAGTAACAATTTAAGAGTTGCTTAATCAACTACTTAAGATGCTACAACTTGTTGCTAACTTAAATAGTTGCAACACCTTAAAATTGCAACTCAAGAAGTTTACTACATCAACTTAAGCAAATGCTTTATCAACAACTTAAGTTGCTGCAGTAAGTTAAGGTTGCAAGTGGAAAAAATTTATTAGCGATTTCTTATCAACTAATTAGTTTATTGCGACTTCTTAAGCAACTAATTGTTATTATTTTTTTAGTTGATAGAGTGACTGTAGCAAGTACCTCATTTGTTGAAAAAATAAATAAATTTAAAGGTTGCTACGGCAACTATACACTTTTACTCTTATTTTTTCTCTTATTTCATTCATACATCTATTTCGGATTTAGATTTTGTGATAACTTTAACTTTTCATCTGTGCCACACCACTATAATACTAAGTACAATGTTGACTAGGGCATTAAATAAAATAATGAGATATATGAGACCTGTGAAAATTTATATTTTTCTATTTCTTTTTAAACCATCACATTTTAATTGTTGAAAAAACTCAAAATCCTAACCATTTGAGATTTTTCTTTACCCATGTTCATGATGATATGACAGTGAGAAAGGGAGACGAAGAAGATGAAGAGCAAAGTGTAAGTCCCAAGCAAGAAGAAAGTCACAAAGATAAAGAAAAAACTTGAAAATTTTGAAGAAAATTTTGAGAGAGAAAAGTAAGAAGAGACAGTTTAGTCTTAAAAAAGTAAAAAAGGAAAAAAAAAAGATCAATGAAAAGTGATTTCGACTGGGTTAGTTTGGTAGAGTTGTGCAAAAATCTAACTTATAAAAACGTTATTGAAGATTATAATAATTTATTATTTGATTCCTTTATAAATATTAGATATTAATAATTTAATATTAATAGGACACTATAATAATACTTTACATATTTTAATCTTTATAATACTTAAGTGCTTAGTTATCTACTTTAATATTTTATTTTGTAATTAACTAATTATAACTTTTGCAAATTTGTAAACATAATCTTCGTGCTTTTTATTAATGCAAATTTTATTATGATTTTTATTGGGTAAATCGAACCGCTGAGGACTTAAAATCGATAAAAATTATTTTATTAGTTTAATATATTTAAAAATTAAAAATCGATAAACCAAATCGATAATGCATAAATCGAATTGAACTGATCGATGCATACCCCGATCGTTTGGGGTCCAACAGTAGGTTGGCTAAATTTTATATTTTACAAAAGATTCGAAAATCTTAAAAATACAATTAATCCATTTAACTTAATTTCCTAACTGGCAGAAGATTTAACTTGACCTCATCAAATTAACAGTTTCTTTTTAAATTCAAAACCTTTTTGTCACCCCACTCAATTTTCTCAAAAAACAAATTGAAATAAATAGGAATCGTCCGTCTCCTTGTGTGTCGTCCTGTATCTATTTGAACTACCAATTCAGTAGGAGTTGGGAGTTGACTCTTTTCTACATCTCACCGCTTCCTCTCTTCGATCAGAGAGAGGCGCACCACTAGCTCGTACACCATCTACCTTCCAAATACAGAGAGATGGGTATTATTAAAGCAGCGATTTCTGATGGGATATTGACTTTTTTGTGGGTTTTCTGCTCATCTAATATTGGGCTTTCTACTTACTTCATAGCTTCTTATTTTGGTGCTGTGAATGAAATGGCATCCCTTTTCATAACCACTCTTATTGTTTTTCTTATCTTCTTGGTGTTTGGTTTTCTTGGTGATGCATTGGGTGGTGCTGGTTTCAATCCAACTGGAAATGTTGCCTTTTATGCAGCTGGTCTTGGAGATGATTCTCTTGTCTCTGCCGCTGTTCGTTGTCCTGCGCAGGTTCTTTAATTTCCTCTTCTTTTGAACTAGACCAAAAGGAGGTGAATATAATCCAATTTTGATCATTATAGATAGCAGGTGCGGTTGCTGGTTCACTAGCAGTCATGGAACTTATGCCTAAGCAGTATCACCACATGCTTGAGGGACCTGCTTTGAAGGTGGATGTACAAGCTGGAGCTATTGCAGAGGGTGTCTTGACCTTCATAATCACATTTATGGTCTTTGTCATTGTACTAAAGGGTCCGGGAAGTGTGCTTCTCAAGAATTGGTTGCTCACTTTGGTAACTCTCCCATTGGTACTTGCAGGTTCAAACTACACTGGACCTTCTATGAATCCAGCCACTGTAAGTACTACCTTTTCTTGCATCTTGAAACATAACATATTTGACTTTTCCATATTCTTTTTGATGGAACTGTTTTTGTGATTTCATGCATTTAATCATATATTTTTGACAATTTCTTTCATATATTTGGTTCTGAATATCTTCATGGATCGACCCCTTTATTTAGGATAGGAATGCAATTGCAATTTGCTAAGGAATTTCTAATAATGCAGTTCTCCAAAAAATTGTTAAGAAATTTCAGCTTCATAAATCATCCTAAAAGGCCTCTTGGAAGATTCATCAACTTGCCCATTGCGACAGTAGGCGAGATTGAATATCCTTAGGGCTTGTTTGGTACGAGGGATAGGAGATAACTAATTTTGAAATTAACTTTAGGATGAGTTTATCCCATGTTTGGTTGGGATAGAATTCGAGGATAACTTATCCATAATTAATCCAGGATAACTTGTTCCCCAATCAAATGAGCCCTCAAGATATGAAGTCTCTGAGAACCCGATTAATAACATGTCCAGCATAAAATAGAGTATTAAACACTATGCTCCTTAATTAAAAAAAGAGTATACGATCAATGTGTTTTTATTAGACCACTTATTATCAATTGTGGATGGAAATATACAGATGATACTAATGGAAATGCAAGTTATTGCTTTAACATTACATCCAAATTGCGATCCCTAATGACCTACTACCTCCTGCCCCCAAGACCCCCTCCCGTCCCCTCAATGGCTTCCAATGATGACATACTCCTCAAAATCGAACGTCTCTGCATAGGCAATATTGTATTCCCCATCTCTGTACTATCATCTCTGTGAAGGCAATGGTCTACTTTTCATCTCTGCTACTATGATCTCTATATTTAATTAAGGGCTAAAACCCCTCCCAGCCTTGCCATATGTCCCCCACCCCAACAAGATAAAAAGAATTAGAAAAAGATGAGCTGCCTTAATCATGAATTCTAAATGATGATTTTTGTTCTTTTAAAAAAGCAAATGGAGAACTAAGGCAACAGTATCTTCAACTTGAGAGAATATCGATCAGCTTTCCACAGATAAAATGTCCCACTCTTTTTTTACCCCACACCATCTAAGATCTTTCTGGCGGATAATGGATGATAATTCCTTTCTGTCCCGTGCTTCCCACATCCTTGCTACTGCATCTCTCCTGCGCCCCTACTCCCTAGCATAATCTGCTATCTATTGTTCTCTGATCTATGATTTCTTCATTTCCACTGTATTTTTTCTTTGATTTTCTTTTTAGCACTTCTTTAGCATATCCTCTTCAAGCTATTTAAGCAAAAAGTTATTGAACAAGAAAATATGGCAACCCCGAGAACTAAAGGAGAATCACTACTGGAAGGGAACTTTAAATCTGCCTGTATCTTTTGAAAACTTACTCTATCCTCGTTCATTCTTCCAAGTTTACCTTCATGCATTAATATTCTCTTGAAGCTATTATGTGTTTCTTTTGGGCTCTCGCAATCTTTAGACTATGCATGAATTCTCTGAGATCACAAACCTAGTGATGAATTGCAAGCATTCACGAACAAGGCTATACTTTGTGCTAATTTTCGCTTCAAATTGGCTGGACTTGCGATTGCGATTTCAGAAGCCCTCATTAAAGTTAATGACTTCAGAGAAAACAAGTGTTGCTGCTAATGAGATGGTGACTCTCAGAGAGGCTTCCCTAATGAAAGCTGTGAAAACAAGTTTCATAAGTGGCATTCCACATTAATTCTTTATTTTTTTTTGAATAATGTTTGCTTGCTTACTGAACACTAGAAAATAAATGATAAATATACTTATTTACTAGAAAAACATTTTCTTGCATACTTAACACACCCTAAGATGAACAATTGTTACTTCTCTCTACAATCTTACATTTCTTTGAGGATTTATAACCTAGTTAAGCATTTATTTCTGACTGTCCAACTTTAATCTTTGCCAAAATGCTGTCTTGCCTCCATGTCACATCTCCATAGCATCCCCACATCACAGCATGTAACTGAATGAGGGATTCAGTGAAATAGTTTTTAATTGATATTCGATTTTCTGGAGAAATGCTGAGGTAGTCTTGACAAACCAGCTTTGGACTTTGGTCTGCATCACAATCTTTCTCTAAGAAATCACTGACCTTTTTTCCCAAAGGAGATGACCACCCCAACGCGATGCACTTTCTTAATACTTCTCTATTGGAAAACAGAGAAGTGGAGAATGGTGTAAATGAAATGTGCCTGCCATTTATGTTTTTAATAAACTGCTAATGTGTTAAACATTAACTAATTAAACCTTGATGATGCTTGTATTTGCCTCATACTATCATGAAGTAACAATTGGAAATGTATTTAGACAGAAAATATTAGCTAAATTTTTCTTTTATCCTAACCTAGATTATATGACTAATCTATAATTGATCACATTTCTATTGTTTCCTTTGCTTCCCTTCGCAAATTGTAAACATGTTCCCATTACTTATTTGTATTTTCTGGCTTATAGTCTAGTTACAAACTTCTTTGTCAGTGTTGATTAAATATCATTTTGCTTTTACGTATCTTCGTGTACAACGTGAGGGAACATTAGACCAGGAATGAGTTTAATCAACAACCAAGTCCTTCATTTTACCCTCATTTCTATAACGCATTATATTAGACAACATAGTTACCTGATCCTTCGGGGTGGCTTAGTGGTTTGGGCTTGAGACTTCCATGTTGGAGGTCTCAAATTCGAAACCCTTTACCCTTGCAGAAGCAACGGGTTTTGCCTTCGGGGTTGGGCTAATCACACTGGCCTTGCCTAGTGCAGGTTACACCGGGCAACTCTAGTGTGGTTTACCTCTCCTCTGTGGTTTGCAAGCTATTACATAGGAGTGTGAGTTTAGTGGAAGGAAAAATTTGTAATTATATGTCCATTTATGACATTCGCCTAAACCTGTTGCTATTTATTTCGTTTTGTTTGTTAATTGGCTATGGCATTTGCAGGCATTTGGATGGGCTTACCTAATCAATACGCACAACACATGGGAACACTTTTATGTTTATTGGATCAGCCCGTTCATAGGAGCAATTTTGGCTGCATGGATTTTTCGTGCTCTATTTCCGTCTCCAGTAGAGCAGAAACCTCAGAAGCAAAAACAGAACTGAATAAAATTATTCTGCTTCGATTCATTCTCCTGCTCATATACTGTTGTTGTAAGCTTGTAGCTTTTTCACCAAGGATGGCTTTAAAATGCGTTCACAAAATCTTAAAGTGGAAGGTGTTGTACTCTTATCATTTTATCGAAATTCTAAAAGATAGTTGCCCTTTTCGATGATCGTTTTAAACAACAGAAAAGGTTCATAAATACCTTTCTTCTTCCATTCCTTAAAAATACCTTTAGCCTTTTTTTTTTATCACTCAATTGTATCCCTAATCGACTCGAAAAGACTCAAAATACTCTTCTTCCGCCTTTACATATATATATATATGGAAAAATTTTACAAGTAACATTTAAAAGATTATATATTTCAAGTAATAGCAACATTTTTTTTCTTTCGAGTTTTAATAGAAAAAAATATCAGCCTATAATAGATTTTTATTTTCCTATTGGAATTAAAAATAAACGAACAAAATATTTAAAACGTCAATTATTAAACATGATTGACATATTTTGTGGAGAGCGTACTTGAAATAAACCTCACTTCCTTAAATCTCTCAAATTAGTTCACTAATTATTGCCATTTTATCTTCCAAAATATATTTGATTTTATTTATATTGCTTGCCATTTACATTTCTTTTACTGTTATCCATCTTGTTTACGTCTGGAATAATAAAAAAAATCATTTGAGTTACAGTGGAGATTGACAATTTCGTATCCATTCTAATACAACATGGTGGTAGATAGGATTCGACAGGTTAGACTATTTCTTATCACGACCCAAACTAGAGTCTAGATGTGACACGACGCATGGGGAACCCGAAGAAACCCTAAGCAAGCCTCTTAACATATTATTACACATTCTTGGTTTTGGAAGCAATTAAACAAGAATAAAAGAGTAGAAATAAGGGCATAAGGACTAAGGGAAAACCTTCATTTCACAAAACATCAAGAGAGTCAAGCTTATAGCATCATTACATACTTGTCCAACAACACCTCTAAACCTAGAACTTAGCAGGGGCCAAGACAAGCAACCGAGCTCACCCTCATAATAATGACAATAGGTAATCCAAATATACAAGATATAGTCTAAACATGAGCATGAGAGAAGATAGATATAGTTTTCGGACTTGACGACTTACCAAAAGCTAACTTGAATAACCCGTCTAGCCACGTGGAGGAGGAGGAATCAAATGGAGCTCCGCTTCCTACATGGTAATATCATGTAGGCATAGAGTATGTGTTAGTACGCTTGAATGTAGTAAGTATGTAGAGTTCAATGCAATAAGAGATATGCAACATAATCGAAATGCGTAGTCTTAAGCAAGAGGTAGTATGATAGGAACATGACATGTATGATCAATGTTTGAAGTCAAACATGCTAGTAAAGTCATATGCTTATATAGAAGCTAATATATGTGTAGGAATAAACCATCATCATAGACCAGACATTCCATTACTCAAACTCCAAGGCACCCTTTCCCTTGAAAGTGTCATTGAGGTACATACCCCTCAATTAGTAGTACGGGCATACCATCCCAAGGCAATATGATTGAGGCTTGATACCCCCTCAACAAGGCAACCGAGGCTTTACACCCCTTCAACAAGGATATTGAGGCTTGATTACACCTCAACAAGGCCACCGAGGCTTGACACCCCTTCGAGAAGGCCACCGAGGCTTGATACCCCCTCAACAAGGCCACTGAGGCTTGACACCCCCTTGACAAGGTGATTAAGGCTTGATACCCCTTCAACAGGGCAATTAACTTGCAACACCATAAACTCATTTCATGAATTCAACACATATATACATGTCTTTCATCATCATAAAGTCACTTAACTCATATGTCAAGCATTAGGCCTTCAACAACTCAAGATACTTTAATCGGACATTTTATCAAACACTTAGTGGGTGTGCAATGCTAGTGTAAAACCATGCAATTCAAGAGTGAAATCATGCAAGTAACTTTAATGTAAAACCACCCACCAACACTTGGTAATACCCTCATGCAATATACATCAAAACCCTTCATCAAATCTCAAGTTAGATCTAAGATTCATAGCTCAAAACATGCATAAACAGTCACACTTTAACAAAACCACAACATCGTTCATAGTCAAATTCATAATAGAAGACTCATAAGTAAAACCAACTTAGAAATATGTAATTTAGGTAAAAAGGAAACTTGGGCACCATGGATGAAAGGACCCAATGGTTGAAATCCACATACCTTGACTTTGGAGAATCACTTGATGAAGATTGGAAATGGAGACTTGAAGCTTGAGTGAAACCCTTAAGATTCGGATGAGATTTGGCATTTGAATTTCGGGAGAAATATTAGTCTAAATGTTTGAGAGAGTATTGGGGAATTTCTTATATAATATGAAGGTGAAATATGGCTAAGTATAAGTATTTTCAAGCATGGGAGGATTTAGACCCTAGACCCAAAAGTCTTGGACCAAAATAAGAAAACAGACCAAAAAAATAGGCTCTCCGCACCCCTGGCGCAACGCGCGTGAACACTAGAAATTGGTCACTTTAAAATTTTGAATTTTGATAGGTTGCTCTAAAATCAAGGTTAGACCCATCTGTCACTCAATTGTGCCCCCTAAACAAGAATATGAAGTCGAATTTTTGATATCACACACAGATTTTGACATATATAAAAATTATGATTCTGAGCACTTTCAAGGTACAATTTTGGACACTTTTTGTGGTTGTTTCAATATCTCCCCCTTGGGAACATTCGTCCCCGAATGTCAAAAGAGACTTATATAAGAAGAGTAATCATGAAGAAACCAACCCCAACAAGAATGCAACAATACATTTAAAACACCATTTTCAAAATCATAAAATAAATGTCAAAATCATCATGAACTTGTCAACATAAACATGAATGCATGCAAATGACATAGGGGTTGAAACATAAGACTTGAAATCATAAAAAGGACTTGACGTGTTATCATAAGCTTGAATAGAGAAAGGAGGTGCAAATATTGCTTCTCCATGTCCGTTCCGACTTCTGAGAGACAGTTTCAACTTGATGATTCTTTCAAAGGGCCTCGACGAACACCACATCCTTATCAATTAAGTTCTCCACCCTTCCATCCAATATCTCCATCGAGACCTTCTCCTAAGCCAACTTATCCTCCACAACGCCCACAACCTCAAAGAGTTCTATAGCACTACAATTACCAACACATCCCCTTAACCTAGAAGTATGATGAAACGTACAAACCATAACCAAATAAATAGGCAATTCCCATTCGTACACAACCTCACCAACCCTCCTCAATAATCTATAAGGACTCACAACCAAAAACTCAATTGCCAACTTTAAACATACATGGTCCACTTTGGCACAAAAACCACCATCTCCCCCTTAGGAGAAACCTCCACTCTACCGTCCCTCACCAAGACCTCCAACCCTATCAAGACGAAAATCAAGGCCTTGCTTAACTAGACCTCTTCAACCGAAGAATATCCGGAACCACCAAAACCACTACACCACCATTCTCAACTTCACCTAATCTCATTCCCAACCTAGTCAACCGATGTAATTCTCTAACCACCCTTTTGTCACCCCAAAGACTCCCACTTCCACTAATTGACAAGCAACCTTACCTCTTCCGAAATCCCCAAAATCACCCTCAAATGATTCATAATCTCTTCCTCACTTTCAGAAACAAACAACACATCATCACTAAGGACCATCACAAACGTAACAAGGTAGGGATGTAAGACCCTACTCATGAGACCTATAGACATAACCGGTGTATAAGTCAAACCAAAAGACACCATCCTAAATTCAAAATATCAGAAAGGACATCAAGGACTTATTCACCACCAGAATCAAGGTTCACCACCCCTAACTCTTACATGATGATAAATGCAAACCTTAGAGATCAATTGTACCTTAAGACAAAAAATGGACTTACCTCTTCACTACTACTCAAGGACGGGTTTAACAGGGAATTGGAATTTGACCCTACGAGTTCTACAACCAATGAAGACACAATATGCATGTAACCAATCCTTCCAAATAATGACATCAAAATCCACTATATTTAATCCAACAAAATCATAAGTCGAGTCCTAAATGCAATATGACCACGAAATAATTTTTATAGACCTTTCTAGAAACAATAGACTCACTAAAGGATAGACACCAAAAAGTCCATATAACAATCCAAAACACACATGAAGCCCACTAGCAACAAAAGGAATAATGAAGGGAATAAGGACAGCCGAACCTTCCCATGCATACACATGAAGGTCAAAGGAAACTTCAACATACTGTTAGCAACATCAGGTACCTCATCTACCCCTTGCCTTTTTTGAAGAGTATAGAATTGATTATGTCGTGGAGCAACCCCTTGGCCACCTTGGGCCTTTTAATTCACATGACCATATTGTTTTTGAAATCGACCACCCTTACACCTTCTTTGAGCATGTGGACAATCAATTAGCTTGTGACCTACTTTACTACAGCCATAATAAACATTGATTTTCCTCAAACATGGGCCACCATGGTTCCTCCCACACCTCGTACACTTAGGATTTGTTCTCCCATCATTTCCATCTTGCCATTTTGAGTTAGATACCCTATCAATAGCCATCCTCTTGTTTAGAGTGTCGTTGGACTCTAATCCTTGGAAATCTCCATCAAATCAAGTCCTCTTGAATCCCTCACTTCTCCTCTTCCTAATCTTCTCCCCCTCACGTTGTTCGGCATAAGTCAAAAGGCGGGACAAATCCATATCATTTATCAACATAGTGTCACGACACTCCTCATTCACCAAATCGGATACACCCATCACAAACTTATTTATTCTAGACCTCAGATTAACAACCATTTATAGAGCATACTTGGAAAGTTGGTTGAATTTGAGGGCATACTCCCTCACACTCATGGATCCATGCTTCAAATTCATGAATTCCATTATTTTGGCCTCCCTAAGCTCAAGAGGGAAGAATTGGTTGAGAAATTCCGCCTTAAACTCCTCCCAAGGAATAGCATCATGATTTCCCCTTTCCACCTTTCATTGCACAAACCAAATTTGAGCCACTACCTTTAGTTGGTATGCTACCAACTCTGCCTTTTCCTCCGAATTCACCCCCATGATAGTCAACACTTTGTACACCTCATCAATTAACTCTCCGGGATCCTCATCCACCTTAGACCTATGGAACTCTGGTGGATTCATTCTAGTGAAGTACCTTACTCTTGAGACCTGGGTGATAGCATGAGGGCCTTAGCTCCTTGGTTGATTTGATTGGCTATGGCATGAGCCAACATGGTGATAGCATTCTAGAACTCAATTTCCATAGCCCATCCCTCTTGAGGAGCTTGAGGAGCAGGATAAGCTGGTTGTCCCATCGGTGCATGACCCATCCTTGGTCTTCCTCTTTGTGGAGGCATGGTCAATCAATTAGAATAGCAAAGAACATTCATTAGGGGAAAAGACCTTACCTTACAACTAAGGCACGATATAGACCATGAAAAAGTGAAACATTTCCTAAAATGCCTCAAAGCCTCTTATTCATAGTCATGGCGCTCTTTACAACCATGAATAGGACTCTAATCGTCGTAGTGTGTTGGACTCCGAGGACCATTAACAACCTAGTACTCTGATACCAAGTTTGTCACGACCCAAACTAGGGCCTAGGGACTAAGGGAAAACCTTCATTTCACAACATATCAAGAGAGTTAAGCTTATAGCATCATTACATACTTGTCCAACAACACTTCTAAACCTAGAACTTAGCGAAGGCCAAGACAAGCAACCGGGTTCACCCTTATAATAATGACAATAGGTAATCCACATATACAAGATATAGTCTAAACATAAGCATGAGAGAAGATATACATTGTCCTTGGATGTGAGGACTCACTAAAAGCTAACTTGAACAATCTATCTAGCCACGTGGGGTAGGAGGATGATCAAACAGAGCTCCAGTTCCTACATGATAATATCATATAGCCATAGAGTATACGTTAGTACATTTTGAATATACTAAGTATGTAGGGTGCAATGCAATAAGAGATAGGTAATACAATCGAAATGCATAATCCTAAGCAAGGGATAGTATGATAGCAATATGACATACATGATCAATATTTGAAGTAAAACATGCTAGTAAAATCATATGCTTATATAGAACCTAATACATGTGTAGGAATAGACCATCGACCAAACATTCCATTACTCAAACTCCAAGGAACCCCTTCCCTTGAAAGTGTGATTGAAGTACATACCTCTCAATTGGTAGTATAGGCATACCATCCCGCGATAAGATGATTGTGGCTTGGTACCCCTTCAGCAAGGAAACTGAGGCTTAACACCCCCTCGACAAGGTGATTGAGGCTTGATACCCCCTCAGCAAGGCCACTGACGCTTGACACTCCCTCAACAAGGTGATTGAGGCTTGATACCCCCTCAACAAGGCCAGCAAGGCTTGATACCCCCTCGACAAGGTGATTGAGGTTTGATATTCCCTCAACAAGGATACCGAGGCTTGACTCCCCCTCGACAAGGTGATTGAGGCTTGATACCCCTTCAATAAATCCATTAAGGCTTGATACCCCCTCAATAAGGTGATTGAAGCTTGATACCCCCTCAACAAGGTAATCAACTTGCAACACCATAAACTCATTTCATGAATTCAACACATATATACATGTCTTTCATCATCATAAAGTCACTTAACTCATATGCCCAACATTAGGCCTTCAACAATTCAAATATATTAATCGGATATTTTATCAAACACTTGGTGGATATGCAATGCTAGTATAAAACCATGCAATTCAAGAGTGAAATCATGCAAGTAAATTCAATGTAAAACCACCCACCAACACTTAGTAACACCCTCATGTAATATACGTCAAAACCCTTCATCAAATCTCAAGTTAGATCTGAGATTCATAGCTCAAAACATGCATAAACAGTCACACTTTTATAAAATCTCAACATAGTTCATAGACAAATTCATGATAGAAGACTCATAAGTAAGCCAACTTAGAAACATGTAATTTAGGTCAAAAAAGAAAGCTAGGGTACCATGGGTGAAAGGACCCAATGGTTGAAACCCACATACCTTGACTTTGGGGAATCACTTGATGAAGATTGGAAATGAAGACTTGAATATTGAGTGAAATCCCTAAGATTCGGATGAGATTTGGCACTTGAATTTTAGGAGAAATATAGTCTAAGTGTTTGAGAGAGTATTGCAGAATGTCTTGTATGATATAAAGGTGAAATATGACTAAATATAGGTATTTTCACGCATGGGAGGATTTACACCCAAAACCCAAAAGTCTGGGATTGGAACAAGAAAATGGACCAAACAAATAGGCTCTCCGCGCCCCTGGCGCGCCCCGCGCTTGGACACTAGATATTGCTTAATTTAAAATTTTGAATTTTGATACGGTTGCTCTAAAATCAGGGTTAGACCCATCTCTCACTCAATTTTTCTCCTCAACAATAATATGAAGTCGGATTTTTGATATCACGCACCAATTTTGAGATAGATGAAAATTATAATTTCGGACATTTTTGAGGCACATTTTTGGGCACTTTTAGGGTCATTTTATTTTTGATATTTTTTTTGGTATAATTATGTTGAAAATTCCTTTTTTTAGAACTTTTTCTGTGTTGTCCACACAAGAACGATGGAAAAAAAAATCCAAAACCTTTTGTTAATTGAAAACTTCTATTGTTATATGATGCTAATGTGGCAAATAATGACAGAATGTAACTGAAATTATGCATAAGTCTAGTGGTGTTTTATGATAATTTTTTAATACATGTGTATGCAAGAAAATATGTTGATTTTAAAGTGGAAGCAATTATATACGATCTATGCACTCTATATAAAGGTCTAGTGGATGTAATATCTGCACAGATTGGTGTTGAGACCTGCATGTAAGAATTGAAAATTAAGTATATCATTAGTCGAATGTGTCCACCAATATGTATACACAATGATATGTGTGTTCGCATATGCTTGGGTTGAAAAAGGGTTTTCATTGATTTTTTTTTGTAAAATATCATTTGAGCGTTATAATGAATAGTCATGAGGTAGATACTATGGAGTGTGGTGTAATTGTAGAACAACTTGAGAATTTGGTTAGACTAGCATCAAATATGCCAATTTTGTACCCCATTGGTGTAGTACGGTTGATTGGAATGAATACAATTGAAGATGTTGATGCATTAGCTATTGGAGAATCTGATATAATCTTATATGCATTGAATTTGATCGTTGAAGTGAAACTTGTGTATCAAAATAAAAAGAAACACTAGTTGAGGTGATGAGTCGTTATGCAGTGGTTCACAAATTTTGATTCACCGTAGAGCAGAGTAGTTTTTCCTGGTAATGTCCTAATTATTTCTATACTTATTTTTGTATATTATATATAATATGTATATTGATTCAGATCATGATCAACATTTATTACCTGATGTGTCCTTTCAAAAATTGTTCATGGATAATGAATGCTTCAAGAGTGAACCAATCAGGACTTTTCAAGATACGATAATTTTGTGGTAATCACACATGTTTCATAAGGAATAAGATTTATGCAAGATGACAAGGGATAATGGATGTGGTGGCTATTATTATATTAGATATATTTGTTGATCTAAAGATAATTTACACTCCTAAAGATATTGTGACGGCTATGTTGAAGATGCATAGTATAAATTTGACATGCAGGCTTGAGGGCTAAGGAAAAAGCGTTAAAGATTTGAGAGGGGACGCTGCAAAATTATATGCGCAATTGCCAGGTTATTTATATATACTGAAGAAAACTTACCCAGAATCTATTGAAAGCCTAAAGAGAAAGGAGGATGATAGGTTTTTATTTGTTTTTGTTGCATTAGAGGCATCTATCAGAGATTGGGAGAATTGCAGGCCAATAGTAGTTGTTGATAGGCAGCCTTGAGAAGTGCATATCGAACGACTATTCTTATTGCAAGAACAATAGATCTAGGAGGTGCAAAAATATATATCGTTATTGTATAAATATAGTATATTCTTTATATATTTATTAATTTATACAATTTATATGTTCTTATGGTTTAAGTACAATATATAATTTATGTATTAGTTGATTTATATAATGTGTTATGTTGCTTAAATTATTTTTTTTCTAACACTACAGGTCATATACTTCTGCTTGCGTATGCTATAGTTGATTCGAAAAATGATGCTTTCTGGACTTGATTCTTTGAACAGTTCACTACTAAAAAACTGCCAAAAAGCGACGGACAAAAAAGCGATAGATTGTGTCACTCCAAAAAGCGATGGACTAAAGGACGCAGTCCGTCGCTTTTATATATAATTTTTATTTTTTTAATATTTGATAATAAAATGCGACTTTCCATCAATCTCGGATGAAGCCAAAAATTCACTATTTTTTGGCTTTGGGGTATGATGGAATAAAGCAAAATGACTCTTTAAACTGTCTGCGCTTCTTTCAATTGTGAAATAGCAGTTAGTCAATGCAACTTTCGACGCTCATCATAGGTCATCCGGAAATAGTCGCACTATATTCTTAAACATAGGGATCAGGCTGCGTACATCCGACCTCCCTTACCCCACAATGGGCGGGAGCTTTTGAGGCATTGGGGTAATGTTGTTGTTGTTGTTGTTGATAATAAAATGCGACAGATAGTGCTACATGTCCGTCCCATTTCTTGGCGAAATTTTTCGCCAATGAATTTTTATTTAGTATATAATTATTTAATAGCAAAGCGACGTCGTCAGTTGCAATTTTTTATTTATTTTTTAATTTTTAAAAATTACAATGGACAAGGCGACCCTGTTCGTTGCTATATTTCTTAAAATAATTATTTTTTAAAAAAATAAATTATGACGGAAAAGGTGACCCCATCCATCATTATATTTATTAAAATAATTTTTTTAAACAATTATTTGGAATGTACAAATAATTTCTCTCATTATTTTCGTTTCTTATTCCTAATACCTAAAACCCTTATTTTTCTCTATTTTTCACTATTCACCTTTTGACCACCATGGCAGCCACTTTTCATCTCCTCCAAATCATTGCTATGCCAGTGACCATCCACGAGCCTTAATCCTCCTACCTTTTCGCTATCCCGTCGTCGACATCACGCCACTGGCGCCTCTCTCCTCTCCTCTCCTCTTCTCCCTCTTCCTATCCTCAACCTTGCAAGAAAACCCCCAAACCCTATCGGCGCACTACCCAAAAAAACCCACTAGCGTACCACCCAAAAAAAACCCAAACCTGTCGACCCCCGTTGCCACTTTCTCTCCTCCTTTTCCTACTAGATTTGCCACCCCCTTCACCATCCAAACCGTCGCTCAAAACGTCACTCAAAGTTAAATGGATGAAATGCTTGGTGAACACCCAAATTTGGTTTGATTTTCATTTTTGTTCCCTACTTACTGTTCCACTTACCCGTCTAAAAAAGTATCATGCCCCGAACCTAGGGCCTAGATGTTACCGGTGAATGGGGATACGAAGGAACCCCAAACAAGCCTCATAACATATCATTACACATCCTTGATCGTGGAAGCAATTAAAATGACAACAAGAGATAAGCATAGACAAGGGGAATTGGGTCTAAGGTAAAAAGTTAAACACTTGAATAACATAAATGAGTCAAAGCTCAAGCGTAATACATAACTTGTCCAATAATACCTCTAGACATAGAACATAGCGGGGACCGTGACAAACAACCGGGCTCACCCTCATAGTCATAAGTATTCCAAAATATACGAGATATAGTCTAAACATAAGCATGAAAGAAGATAGATATTGTCCCCGGACATGAGGACTCACCAAAAGCTAACTTGAACAAT